>JANEYF010001448.1:0-238462 GCA_029963845.1 Rhamnusium bicolor | reverse complement strand
GGGAGAGTGGTCCACAATGAGACATTTTTCTGATTTTCATCTATAAAATTTTTGTTTCAAAGAATATTTTATATTTGTATTAAACGATGTATACTCTAACATTTTAGTACAACATAATGTAATAATTAACACGTAGGTATATACTTACCAAGGTTTATGCAATATATTTTTTTAAGTGTCAATTGTCTTATTGTGGAACATGCATGATCCACAATAAGACTAACCATTTCCACAATGAGACAATCTATTTTCATTAATATGTAGTTTATATTGGATATAAAATAAGTAAATAAACAGTATACATATGTAAAAGTAAACAAATGAAACAATTCCTAAAGAAAAATAAATAAAGCAAGATTCTAAATGAAATGTACTTAACGTACATCCAGTGTCGAAAAATTTATTTCAAAATGTAAATAATTTTGTTGTCTTCTTGTTCCCTGCATCTGAGGCTTTGGAAGCAGCAGCCTAATATCCTTTTTTGTGAACCATAGATATATCTTCAAGAGGCGGAAACTGAAATTTGTCTTTTACCTTTTGGCTCTTTCGTAAAAATTTAACCTCGAACTCATCTTCAGAGTCAACATGTAAAATTTTTCCAACATAGAAAAATTTTTTTTTTTGCAAAAAAACTAACTAAAATAAAATCATCAACTCTCAATTCCCTGTTAAGGTCCTCATAGCCACTTTGTAACAAATTTATGTCATCGTTGATATCATAATTAGATGAACTACCAGAGTAAACGTCGCTAAGATCATTGTCAATGTCTGATTCACTTGACTCTTCTGATATGTTAGTTCTTGTGCTCTCGTCAAAAATATTTTTGCAGATCTTTTCTTTGATTTTACGTTTTTTCTTATTTCTTTCTATATAAAGAGCTTCTAAATTATCTTTCTCAGGAGTATCCGTAGGAATAAAGCTTCTGCCCCGTTTTCTCTTTATATAATTTTCCTTCCTTTTTTTTGCTTTCGGATAGCCTATAAACATTTCTGGTGTCACGAAATTATCACTTGGGGTTAATTTCAATTCACCACTCTTCGCTGGACATAATAAAATGTTACTAATAATTTGGCATCTTTCTTGGAGTTTGGGTTGAATAGTTTGATTAGGGGGTGTTGAATTATCACCAAATATATTTGAATTTTTTGACGGGCCGGCCTCATTTGATTTGGTGGGTGAAAAGTTAGTAATATCTTGCATTGGTCTATCTGTAACAGAGCAAGGTAAAAAGTCGTCATCAGTAAATATCCCATCATCAAATGGGAAAATCCCCGATTTTTGAAATCCTGATTTAATGTTTTTGGGATTCATAGATCTATCATGGGCAATACTAACAAAACCACCAGTTTCATATATAGATACAGTAAGCGCTGGATTTCTATTCATCCATGTATCAACTGCAGAGTTAAAATGACTCTTAAACGAATAAAACACATTTATATCTAGCGGCTGCATTTTATGTGAGCAGTGTGGAGGCAGTGTTAGAATTATCACTCCATTTTCTTTAGCTATATTTAAAGCCGTAATAGACAGGTGACTTTCATGATTGTCGTATACCAATAATGAAGGATTTTCTTTACTAGAATTGGAATATTTAATAAAATGTTTCATAACATCAGGAAACAAGTCTGTGGTCATCCACCCAGATGAAGAAACAAGACCAAGAGTTCCTGGAGGAGCATCTTTGGTCATCCTAGGATTAATTTTTTTCTTGGAAATATCATAACGGGTGGTAAGGAATTTCCAGAAGCACTAATTATACAGCATGTTGTTACCAACGTACCTCTTTCTCCACTGGTAGCTTTTGAAACTTGTTTAGTTCCTCTTACTGCTACAACTTTACACATCTTTTGAACTGTGGTGGTTGCTGTTTCGTCCAAATTATAAATTCGATTTCCATCTTTAAACACATCAGGATTCCTAATAAAAAACAGAATAGTACCTAATTATATACAGATAAATCTGGATGGCGTTTAAAAAAAACATGCAGCCACTCAACTCCAGCCTGTTTATTTCGCCTCCAAGATTCAGGCATTTCAATATTGTTAATAGAGGCCATTTGGAATGTCAAAGACTTTACATTGAAAGTTGTTTGGCCATAGCATATTTGGCTACATTTTATTACATAATTTTTTAATGCAGTTTCTTGATTTTCACTAAAAATTCTCCTGCTATCATATTTGGGTTTCATTCTAATTTCGACACCAACATTTTGTTTCTGCTTTTTTTA
Organism: Rhamnusium bicolor; assembly: GCA_029963845.1. Taxonomy (NCBI): domain Eukaryota; kingdom Metazoa; phylum Arthropoda; class Insecta; order Coleoptera; family Cerambycidae; genus Rhamnusium; species Rhamnusium bicolor. The sequence continues at coordinate 236,231 of JANEYF010001448.1, read as the reverse complement.
CGTAGCTCGCTAGAGTCTGAAATTTTACATTATTCTGATCTGCAGCCTTTCTTAAACTACTACCCTGTTCGATCACTTGCAGACCAGCTCTTTTCATCTGCTCTTCCTTAAATGAACCTTTGTCTGTCTTCCTCTTCCGACCTCTCGTCATTTTTTTTTCTAAAAGTAGATACCACCAATAATATTTATTATAATAACCGAACTCTATTTTTCAATATGTTCCACAATAAGACATCGTCTGATTGTAGATTATGATACTGTCTGATTGTGGAACATCTAGCCTAAATTTAAATGAACTTCTGTTACCCTGTTCAGATGCAAATTCATATCGCACATTTTGGTCTAAACTAACCTCAAATTGTAACCATTTCACTGTGTATAATTTTTAAAACACTATATTTATCATTGAATAAATTATGCAAAATTCAGCAAATCTTTAAGATAACATTCGATCTCAGCAAATTAACAAATAACTCTTAACTTTTTAAATTATTTTACTTACCTAGAAAATTTCACGTACATAGATGTATTACAACATGAATCACCCAGACAGCATAAGAATAATCGCTGCATATTCTAAGAATATATGTTCAAGATATTCGAATATTCATAGAAAAGTATTTAAATATTCAAGATATTTAGGGAATATTCCTACAAAATGCGAATGGGACAAAAAAAAAATTTCTATAGAATATTCTCATGAATATTCCATAGATAATTAAGTATATTCATAAAATATTCTAAGATTGCTTTCAGCGACAAAGTTGAATATTCAAAATGACTATATAGAATATTGCATGAACAATTATACTTCCGCACATAATATTCACAGAAATAAATTAATATGCACTGAATATTCACCTAATATTCAGTTAGGTTATAGGAATATTCAGAGGACAATATACAGACCTATAAAATTATGAGAATATTGCTAGAGAATATTCTACAAATAACTAAATATATCTGTAGAATATTCTAGGGCCAAAGATTTGGTTCTGTAAAATATTCAAAGGGGCTGTACAGAATATATAAATTAGGGCGTTTCACATTTTTTTTTTTGAAAATTTTCTGCTTACCCTCCAATTGTTCCATTTTTCAAACAAGTGATTTCCAAGTGTGAGCAAATTCTGTTAATATTAAGAGGTCGTACAAAGGCCATGAAATTTTCCATTAATATAGAAAAAAGACAACTTTTTTTAAATCTACGGATTAAACAAGGAAATGTATAATAAAGATAAGAAACATACAAAAGTCCCTCATTTCAGAATCTTCATGCAAGGAACACAAATTAACTTCTCCTATACTTTTCTTTTATAGGGCCTATACTGTTTTTTTGGGCCTTATAAGAGTGGAAATTGAAAAGTTATTATTGATTCGTATTCTTTGCCACATTCTGAATGAGGGATTTTTGTATGTTTTTTACCTTCATTATATATTTTGTGTTTAAAATGCAGATTTACAAGTTATCTTTTTCTCCATGTTAGGTTAATGGGAAATTTTATGGTTTTTGTGCGACATGTTAATATCAACCGATTTGGCGATAATTTGGAGGTCAATTTTGGGAAGTGGAACAAGTATGCATTTTGAAAAAAAAAAGTTTATATATAGGCGCCGTAAGGTGTTAAGAGGGACTGTAATTGTTTCAACCTTCCTCATTCACATCTTATCGATATCTTGCTCCTTACTGGGAGTCCAAACCAAATTGTTCATTTTGAATATACAGGAGTATAACAGTAAGCAGTTATCAAGAACCTGAAGGTGACGGGTGTGACCACAGCTCGTTTCAGGCCTCAACAAGTATAAGAATCTAGAAAATCAATACTTACATCATACAGCACCTGCGAAAACGTAAAACCATCATATTATGTCTATGAAATTTTAAAGGACATAGGCAGCTTTAATACAATGTTTTCCTATGATTATAGTATTGTGTAAAAATTTTTTTTAGAAAACAAATATTTGTCATTTCCGTAACGTAAAAAATAGAAAATTATATATGGGATGCTGCAATCTATCTATTGTCACCTCAATGCTAAAAGCATACTTATTTTTTGTATTCAGATTTTTTTTGCAGACTTTTTTGGTGCCATAGTAACTAAGTTGGGTTTATATAATCAATTAATCGACTTTCTGAAAAATGTAAATTTTCAATTTGTTTTGCAGGAGGCAATAATACACTATTTTAGTAGAATTGTTTATATAATGCAAGTAAAATAAACAAAATAAATTCAAACAAATTTGATTCTATATTTACTAAATGTGTATCCTACATTTTTAAATAGTGATTGTAAATAAACTATTAAAAAATCTCATACCTTGCAAATGTATGGTATAAATTTAAATATATTTATTTAAATAAAATAAAACATGTTACTTATAATATTAATGTTTACATAAGCTTTAGACATTTGCTTTGTTAATATTCTGAAAAACTTGGACTAAAGATTAAAAAATATGCCACAAATTTTAATCACACTAGTTTAGTCGATGTCCTCATCCCAACAGTACCACGTTCAAATATCTAGGGACACCCTGAAATTAAAAACAATTTATAATTTCTGAAAATAAGAGGTCAATTATTGTAAATATTACTGGAGATAAAAAAATTTAGTACTTTTAAAATACTCAAAACAGAAACAACAATGTTAAAACATTAAAAAGAATTAATTTAGAAACTTTCAGAAAAAGATTTTAGAAATAGCATACAAAATTTCACTTGGACATTACCAAATACGACACATATAAAACGTATAAATTTTCGGGTATTGATCCATACTGCATGCTGCTCCTTACTTTGAATATTGATAAGACATTTCGACAAAATTGCAACTGACATTTTCAGGCAACTGTTCAATCTGGTAGTTGGAGAGATCATCTATGAAGCTGCCAGGAGTAACATGCAATGAGGATTAATAACCAAGAATCCGATACTACATTACAATTCCAAGAAACTCACCTTAAAAAACATGTAGGTACATCACTGGTTATTATCAGTCCTGATAACCCTACCCACTACCCCGCAAATAATACCACCTCCACGCACATGCAATGTAGAATATGAAACAAACAATAAATCTATTAAAATGGAAATGGTTATCATCAGTACAATCGTACTAAAAGTAGACCTTGAGTAGAACTCCAGTTCTTTATCACACCGTCACACACTCTGTTTTATGGTATATATTCAATATATGTCTTATGGTTTTGTACGAATCTCAAGTATCAATCTTATATTGTCAAGTTGTATATAGTGAAGTTTCTACATGAAAACTTATTTTATGAACAATATAAAAGGAAATTAATTTTTATATGAAACAAGTAGACCTTACTGCATATTATGCTCGTTAAATAAAAATTCCCCTGTACAATAAACAATTCTGAATAAGATTGGCCCTTAAACATTACGTTACCTTGAGAGAAAAATTAATAAATATTTATTTAAGCGTGTTGATTTTTTGTTATGTTGAAACATGAGCGAGTGCGTAAAAGACGGTTAAGACTGTGTACTGTACCACCGATCTTGATTAACTTTTTTAATGGTTACGGAGACTATTCTATGTCAAAAGAAATTGAAGCAAACTATTAAAAAAAATGTTATTTTATTTACGCAGTGTAACCGTAAAACAACTTAGGTTAGCTAATAAGATTGCTGGTAAAAGGAAGACAACTAATTCTTTTATAGGAGGCCACATGCAAGATTTGAGGTTATAGGTTTTACTTTCTTCTACGAAAATGATATGCATGCACTTACCACAGTTTAAAACACTTTCCTACAGAACAACTGTTTCCAATTGCGAAATAAAACTATTAGATATTAGATTCACTCAAAACTTTCTGGAGCTGGAGCATTCTCAAAAAGCGAAGAAAAATAATGTTGGTTGACGAATGACGTATGGCGCGCGTCTGCCGTCTTTGTTATTATTTTAAGGCGGTAATTTTAAATAATGCGAGATTTAAATAATCTGCTTCAGGGATTTGTCTTAAATTTTTTAATATGGGGTATAATTTTATAATACTAAATTTCTCAGGCATTATTAAACCCTTTCTTTAAGTGCTTTCAATTGTATTATTTAACATATGTTTTGCACTGATGTATTAATTTATGTATTATGCCCAAATAAACACATTAAGTAACACAAGAGTTTAGCTAATTTCCATGATTTTAATTAGTGATTATCTTTAATAAATTGTAAAAATTGTAAAAAAAATACAAGCATATCCATTTAAATTATTCTATGAATATTCTTATATAATACATCAAAGATATTCATTTAAGAATATTAATAGAATATCATTTGTGATTACTCAGTGAATATTTTAAAAAGAATATTCCGTTAATATTCTTTCAGATATATATATTCTTTTAATAATATACGAATATATAGATATATATATATTCTAGTTTGAAGATTTACAGAATATTCGTGGAATGTTGTGTGCTGTCTGGGTACATGATACTGATCGGTAGCGCGCCAAATATAAAATATAAAAAACATATAGCTATTGTCTTACTGTGGAACATGTCTCATTGTGGACCACTCTCCCCTACTATCAAATAAGCAATATAGATTTCGAGAGGCTAGGTTAACGAAAGATGCAATAGCTAACTTAACAACAAATATATACAACTCTTTAGATACAACAAAAAAGTCTCTCTGCATTTTCGTTGACTTAGCGAAAGCCTTTAACACAGTAAATCATCCGGATTTGTTAGATACCGTGAATGATGTTGGAATTCGTGGTCCTGTAAATACATTACTGCAAAGTTACCTTTGCGAAAGAGTGCATTGCGTAAAAATCGGCGATAGTTACAATGACTTTAAAACAGTCAAATGCGGTGTCCCTAAGGGTACTGTCCTTGGTCCATTACTCTTCATAATACATGTCAACGAATTATTTGATTTACCCATCAACGGTAAAATAATCAGCTTTGCTGATGATACGGCTATTTATTTTGAAGATAACACCTGGGAGAGTTTAAAAAATAAAGTTGAGAGGGAGATACCTAAAATTATAATTTTTTTTAATTATAAGTTTAACAGTTAATTACAAAAAAAACATTTGTATTACCTTTCGCCACCACTAGTAGAGGACTGCCAAATTTTGATTACATTGTCGTGAAGGATGATATATCGCAAATCAAATTAAAATCTGTTAAATCTATAAAACATTTGGGGGTAACAATAGATCGTTATAGGAGGTGGGATGACCACATTAACATGTTAGTCAAGAAAATTCGTTGCTTGCTTCCAAAATTCAAATTTCTACAATTATATTTTAATGAAAATAAATATGGTCTACTATGTGCTGGTTCAATCACATTTAAATTATGGGATTTTAGCATGGGGTAATGCAACAAACTATTATATAAAAAACTTAGAGATTTTTCAAAAATGGGTACTTAAAGTTATTTTTAAAGAACCCCGAATTTATCCATCAGAGGAACTATATGAGGTGTGTAAAGTTTTTGATCTAAGGCAACTGTTTTGTCACTCTTTGTTGACACGTTATAAAGAAAAAAAATCTGGAATTAATTGACCATCCTCATAATACGAGATATAAATCAGATTCAGTTAAGGTTCCAAAAATTGACAAAACAGCAGGCCAAAGAAGTCACAGTTACTTAGGTGCTGTAATCTTCAACTCTTTACCTGCCAAGATTAAAGCGACTAATTCGTTTAATTTGTTTAAAAAAAGAACTAAACATTGGATAATCGAAAAGAAACGAATCGAGATACATCAAATTATAGATCGTAAGTTCAACATTAACATACAAGACCCTAAAAGAATTTTTAATGCAGATGAGTCTGCTTTTTTTCTATCTCCTAAAGGAAACAAGGTGTTAGTAAAAAAAGGTAGCAAATCGGTCCATAATAGATCTGGGAACGATAAAGAATGCTTGACGGTGATGGTATCCGGAAATGCAGCTGGAATGCTAGTACCAGCAATGATTATGTATTCATACAAAATAATTCCCAAACACAATATAGCAAAAGTGCCACGTGGATGGGGAATCGGAAAATCACCTAATGGATGGATGACTTCGGAGTCGTTCTACGAATACATAACTAATATATTTTATCCGCACCTTTTATCTGAAAATATTGACTTTCCAGTTATATTATACCTTGATGGGCACAAGTCACATGTCACACTACGTTTATCTGATTTCTGCCGCAAAAAAACAAATCATTTCAATAAGTCTTGTTCCCAATTCGACTCATATTTTACAGCCGTTGGATGTCGGACTATTTAAAGATTTAAAAGTCAGTTGGAAAAAAGAGATTCAAGTGTTTGAAACAGAGAATGGCTACAAACCGCTAAATAGAGAAAATTTTGCTCCGGTTCTAGAAAAAGCTTTAAATTCAGTAAAAAACATAGAAACAATATTTGCTAATGCTTTCAGAACAACCGGTCTTCTTCCATTTGATTTTTCCAACATTGATTTCAATAAACTCGTAGAACAAAATAATAAACAAGTTGAAGCTTTTGAAACATCTACTGAAAATCACGACGTAATCAAGCACTTGCGGTTTTTAGAATCATATATTGAGCCTGAAATACTTCAAAAAATTCAGTGAACATATGGGATCTGATTGGAAAGGGGACTCTGAAGACAAAAATTTGTATAAAACATGGTACGCAATTTTTAAAGCTTCTGGACTGGCTCCTAAACAGCAAGATGTCGCGGTACCCAATGCCATTATTGAGTGTGAAGATGGAATAATTTTAGGAGATGTAGTTTTAGAAAATTGGGAAGGTTTGTTTCCAGGGGAAACTGGTTACGAGCAAATGGGCAATGCTGATAAAAATATGTCAATTAATGTAGAAGAAGGAATGTGCAACATTGATAATAATATAATGGGTATTTCAGAAAAACAAGTTAGTTTTCAAGACGAAGTAACAGAAGCAAATGTAACCAACAGTAAAAGCAAAGATTCAATAATAGAAACTGAAGTACCTGAATGCTTAGAGATGGTAGGATTAAATAACGAAAATGACAATTCACAAAGTAATAATAAAATTTCTAACATAGCCCAGGAAAATACCAATGAAAGAAAAAACTCTAATTCCCCAGTATTGTCAAATGAACGTCAAACTGGTAGCGAGTTTCAAAAGTTTACAGACTCCTTCCAAGAAATTTCTTCCCAAAATGATGTTAATTTCATAAATCTACCAGCAGAAAAAACACCAGAAAACACCAAACAGGTGGCGATAGCGGAAAACAACACCATCACAGTTGAAGGTTCTAATGAACTTGACAATTCCTCTTTTATTCTACCAGGTGTAAAAATACCTACCCCTTTTAAAAAGTCCCTCTTTTGGCTAGAATCGTCAACAAGTAGAAAATCTAAAGTTAAAAGGCAAGTTAAGGTTCCGTCCGTAGGTACATCTGATGCCTGGGGGGGAATACTATATAAAAAAAGGACAAGAGCAGAAAAAACTAGCAGAAGAAGAAGAAGAGCGTAAAAAAAAGAGAAAACAAAATATTGCGTGAAACTAACAAGAAACAAAAAATAGGCAAGAAGTTAACCAAAAGCCAAAATAGTGCAGTAAAAGATATTGTAGAGCAGCAATTAGACAATGCTGAAGTAGAAAATCCAGAAGACTCTGCTATTAATAACAATGGACATTTGGTTTATAATGTTGGTGATTATGTGATCATTAATTACGAAAACGAACTTTATTCTGGACATATTACCAATGAAATAGAAGACAAAATTGTAGTTAGCAGGACCCGTTAACTGGAAATGGCCGAAAGATAAAGATGAAATAGAATATACTTACAGCGAAATAGTTAAAAAAAATCAAAGCTCCACGAGAAATAAATAAAAGAGGATTCTTTTCTGTTGAAGAACTACAGGAGTAGCAAGTGAATCTGTGCAAAAAAATGTAGTAGTGTACTTGAAATGTATTTTCTATTTACTCTTTTATATATATAATAAATATTTTTACATAACATTTTTTTTGTACGTACTTACTTACTTACTTACTTACTTACTTACTTACTTAAGTAGTTAAGTACTTAAGTAAGTATTATTTTTGTGCTTGCACTAATGTCGGAATAATGTTTTCTGCTTGACGGAATTAAAGCCACCGTCTGATTAATGGACATGACTATGTCAGATTTTTGAACAAAATTCGATTTGCCATGTCGAAACTATGTTCACATGTAAAGGTGACAAAAATATTTATTTTTTATTTTTTTTCTATGAAATTTAAAAAAAATTAAAAAATGGATCAATATCTAAAAATGTAAACCTATATCACAAACAGAGGTCATCAACTGTAAACAATAATTTACATATTTTGTCTGAAAAAGGCATATGATGCAGCGTTAAAGTGTCTGAATTTAGGACATGTACCTTACTCGTATTTTTTTAAGTTTTCTTTTTATTGTTAATATTCAGCCATTATTGTATAACATTAAGAATATAATATTTAGTATTAGGGCCTTCTAGATATACACGCGCGGATTTTCTATGTAGATTTTCAATTTTATTTATGTTATTTATGTACAGAGTGTGCGGATGCAACTATATATGTAATTATTTGTGTATCATATATTGCATATTGCATAAATAAAATTATTATTATTATTATATTACAGCTCTTACTTTTGTGATTTATAGAGATTAAACTATAAATAACCAGCAAAATACCCATTTTGGGTAAATACCCGGGTAATTATCCTAGGTATTTACCCCTACAATTAAATACATGGGTATTTTACATCACTGCTTGATTCATCCTTAAATAACTGTACACTTTGTAACACCCCGTATATGACTCCCAGCCGGACATCTCTGAATTCGCTGAGTGAGCTAAAAGGGTAAGCGAACGGCTGGAGAGACGAAGAGTCAGGGACTTGGGTACCGAGAGCTCAACGGAACGGTTAGGTTAAGCTTTTTGTTTTGTTTTGTGTTTTCCAAATTTATAAGTTCGCGTTTTTAATTGAATAATTGTAGTATCATTTTGAAATCCCGAGGCCCCCGGTTTGACTACCGCGGTTTAAATAAAAGTGTGTGCCACATCAGAGATGGCAGTTTTGGTGAGCTAGAACTAAATACTTTATTTTATTATTTTTACTCTTCTAAGGTAATTGCATTTTGTTATTTAACTCAGGGTGTTTACGGTGCTCCCCACCTCTCTTGTGTACTTATGATACCCAGCGGTATCCTCCACTAGCAAGTTTGTTTTCACATTTTGTCATTTATATATTATTTTAAACATTTCCATTAGATGTTTTGTACTTGATCACTGAGCGTATTAATAATGCTTGGTTGAGAGTTCTATCCCAATCCCCCCCCTTACAGGGCTACGGACCGACGTCCCCGAAGCGCGCACCCTACATACTGCTCTCTGTGCAATCTCACAGGGTGGTGGCAGCAAATCGCTACCTTTCCCCGTTTTAAGGGATTGTTTAAGTTAATTTTTTTTTCTCTTTAATAAAAATAGACTATTGTAATCGTAGCAACGGTCCAGTACAATGTTGGCAGAGTAAGTGGGATAGAATTTTCTAAGAGTTTTATAGATTTGTGAATTTTTTAGTAAAACTAGTCATTTTATTTTGGAATCTTTATTGAAAGTAGCTATTTATTCTTTCTTGAATTGCATTTCGTTGTAATTTAATTTTCTATAATTTTGAAAGCAAGTCAGTAAATATTAAAAATGCAGGGTCAGGAATTACAGCAAGGGGAGGCACAAGCACAAACCCCACTAGTAGGGCAAAAAGTAAGTTGGGGTATGGTAGCCAATACGGTAGAACGATTCTCCGGTAGGTTTAACGTAAAGAGGTATTTCGAAAAGGTGGAACAGGGAGCAAAACTCGATGATTGGAGCGAGAAAACCACATTGAATATTATTAAATTTAGGTTAACCGGTGATGCTTATAACTATTTCAAAACAGATTTGACATTAGATATGGTGAGCTATTCGGAGTTTAAAGCAAAATTTATTAAAAGATTCTCGCCCGTAGTAGTACCAGGTCAAGCCTTAAGCAATTTAAACAAATGTTATCAAAGGCACGACGAAAGCGTAAACCAATTTGTAACCAGAGTCAAGTTGTTAGGTGTAGCTATTCTAGAGGAGGATTTGGCGACGGCAGAGGATATTGAAAAGCCGGGTTTAACTAAAAAGGTGGAGTAGTTAGTTCTTAACCAGTTTAAGACGGGACTAAATCGGTCGCTTTTAAGAAATGTAGGCACTGTGTTAATGCGGAAGGAAAATTTAACAATAGACAAAGCGGAGGAATTCGCGAGGCAGGAAGAACTAAATGATATCATGTTAAAACCGCGTCAAGCACAGATTTTACAGATGAATGTTAATGATGCAACTTGTTATAAATGCGGTGAACTAGGACATTATGCTAGGAATTGTCATTTTAGATATAATAATAGTAATAGGGAAAGGTCACAAGCTAGCTATCGGGATAACAATTTTCAAAGGAACCAGCGGAATAATTTTAGATATAATAATAATAATAGGGAAAGATCACAAGATAGCTACCAGGATAATAACAATTTTCAAAGGAATCAACGGGAAAATTTTAGATATAGGGATAGGGATAGATCACAGGCTAGTTATCAGGGAAACAAGTTTCAAAGAAATGGTCAAGTTAATGAGGGTGAAAATAAAAATTATGTTAGATCAGATGTTCAGCAGGTGCCGTTACCAAGAAACACGGGAGCTATACCAAGGAATCAAAATGTAGGTAATCAACATTTAAACTCGCAGGTCGTTCCCCCTATGGTACCTCGAGAGGGAGCGAGAAATTAGATTTTGAGAGTGGTAATACAATAGACAGAATTAATATGTATGCTGTGCAAATACCGCAAATTCATTTTGATATAATTAACTCTCCAGATTATGTACAAATTTTTATAAATAATATTTTAATGGAATTTTTAGTAGATACAGGGTCAGCCGTTTCGATAATTAAAAAGAGTTGCTTAAATAGTGAATGTAAAATTTTTGAACGACCAGACATTAAATTAACTGGAGTCACAGGTCATGTTATACCGATTTTGGGCATAACTGTCGCGAAATTTGACTATAATAATTTTTATATAGGGGAATTTGAATTAATAGTTTGTGAGGACCAAGTGCCATTGGGTATTGCAGGAATTTTAGGTAGAGATTTTTTTGGTAAAAAATAAAGTAGATATTAGCTATGGTAAAAATGTGTTAAGCATATATAATATTGAAATACCGCTTTTGTCGATAGGAAATGTAAGAGGTACAAATGAAAATATGACGGACAATGATAACGAATTAAATGATGCGTACATACAGACGGACGAACCGTCGAACGAAGGTATTATGAGTGAAAATGAGTAGTTATTAGTGTTGCGAAAAAATAAGAAAATTATAGGTCAACGTGATGTTTGTTTGAATGCGGCACAGACTCTATCGAGGGAGTGCGATTACAAGCAAACAATTACTGAAAAAGATATAAATACAGGGGAAAATAATAATAAGGTTACCAATAAGGATAACGAAGTTGACAGTAGTAATGATGGTATTATTAATGAGATAAATACAGGGGAAATATATAATGGTGAAATAAGTCACGTGGATGACGAATATGTTAATGAGGTAATAATAGATAATACGGAGAATATTGTTGTTAATGAAAAAGTTAAAGGTAATCCAGAAGAGGGTGAAGTAAGTTATAGGCGTAATGAAAAAAATAACGCAAAACAAGGTAACACTAATACTATTGTTCAGGGAGAAAATATAGGTAAAATAGATAAGCACGAGGTGGAGTATGTAAGTGAAAATAACGATAAAAATCAAATGAAAAGTAAAGAGTTTATAGGCCATATTGGGAAAAAATAAATTTATCAGGGGATAATTCTAGAATAAATAAAATAGATATTTCTGATTATGATTGGATATATGACCAATTCGATTTAACTCATTTAGACGAATATAGTAGAAATTTATTGTGCGAATTTATTAATCAATATCAACAAGTTTTTAGTCAAGGGGAAAAAACTTTGTCAAATACACGTGAAGTACAGCACCAAATAATAACTGAAAATGTTTTGCCTATAGCTAAAAGACCATATAGAGTGCCTTATCATCAACGGGAAATTTTAAGAAAAGAAATTGATAGATTGTTAGAGTCAGGGGTAATTAGACATTCTCAATCTGCTTGGAGCGCGCCGGTAGTAATAGTAAATAAAAAGAGTGAAGATGGGACAAATAAAATTAGGATGTGTATCGATTATCGAGCTTTAAATGCAGTAACTAAGCGTGATTTTTACCCTTTGCCAAACTTAAACGAAACTTTAGAACTTTTTGGCAAATCAAATTTGTTTAGTACTTTTGACGTAAATAATGCTTATCACCAGATTCCTTTAGCGCCGGAAGCAATAGAAATATCAGCTTTTAGCACACCGGACGGACATTACGAATATACGAGGATGCCTTTTGGTTTAGTAAACGCGCCCTCGACGTTTCAGCGATTTGCTAACGCAATGCTGGCAGGTTTAACTACGGAAATGTGTATGGTTTATTTAGATGATATTATCGTTTTTAATTCAAAAGGGATATTGGATCATATAAAACAATTGGCTCGAGTTTTCCAACGATTAATAGATGCAAATATTACGCTTAAACCGAGTAAGTGTAAATTTTTGCTGAAAGAAGTCAAGTATTTAGGCCATATTATTTCTGAAGAAGGTATTAAACCGGATCCACGAAAAATAGAATGTATAAATTCATATCCAATGCCAAAAAAATGTAAAGGATGTACGTGCGTTTTTGGGTGGTATAGGAAATTTATTAAAAACTTTTCACAGGTATCGTTGCCTCTAACCAATCTCACGAAAAAGGGTCAAAAATTTTAAATTTCACCAGAAGTGATAGAATCTATTAATACATTAAAAAAGGCTATTACCTCGGATTCCATATTGATATATCCAGACTTTGATCAACCGTTTATTCTAGCTACAGATGCTAGCGATTTTGGGTAAGTCAGTTAAGAAATGGGTTCGAAAGACCAGTTGCATTTGCAAGTAGAAAGTTCAATAGGGCCGAGAGAAATTATACAGTAAGCGAAAAAGAATGCGCCGCCATTGTGAGTGGGATTAAGGCTCATAAGTGGTTTCTCTACAGCAAAAAATTTACTATTGTCACCGACCATCGTCCTTTAAAATGGTTGCTTAATTTGAAGGATCCTACTTCACGATTAGCCAGGTGGGCATTACTTTTAAGTGAATATGACTTTGACATAGACCGGGAAGAAAGTACGGAAATGTTGACGCATTAAGTAGAATTTGTAATATTCAATCTAAAAATAATCTTAATAATGTTGAATCTCTTATAGAATACGTTAATAAAGCAAATTATGTAAATTTATTTGTACAAGAAATAAAAGATGACCTATTTAATTGCCCAGAGTATTTTTCGTTGGCTCACTGTGTATCACAAGATTTTCATATGAGTCAAGGTATAACAAAAACATTTAAAAAATATTTTGGTTGTATAAATGAACTATTAACGCAAAATAAGAACTTAAGAGACGTTGCCGAACTTATACTACCAGAGAGAAATATTTATTATATGATTACTAAAACCAGATATTATGATAAACCCTCGTATCAAAATGTATTTTTGGCGCTTAATAATTTAAAGGAGTCTTGTCAATTAAGTTATGTTACGCACTTAGCAATGCCGCGTATTGCCTGCGGATTGGATAAATTAAATTGGGATATAGTATTTAAATTAATTAACTATGTTTTTAAAGATACGAATATCAAAATATACATTTGCGTTACAGAAACGGACGGAAACAATTCTAAACTAAGTATTTTAAAAGTAGACATTGTAAATGAACCACTCTATATACCAGTTTGGGACAGGGACATTATTAAACAAGAGCAATATAAAGATAATTTTTGTAAAGAGATAATCGACTATTTAAATAGTCCGGGAGATGAATTATATTTAGATTATTTTTTGGATAATGATAAAATTCTGTATAAGTTAGGAGAAGATGGGGATAACGATAAATTGGTATTGCCGAGGAATTACGTCAATAAAACTTTACGTGATTTTCATTGCTTGCCTCTTGCAGGTTATCAAGGCCAACAAAAAACTCTAGATCTAATTAAATCTCGTTTCTTTTGGTTAAATATGCGTAGAGATATAATCAAATTTTGTTCAGAATGTCATTCTTGTTGTCAAAGAAAAACATCTCCTCATATGCGTCGCGCACCATTACAAAAGTTTCCAGATGTAAGCGAACCTTTTGAACGTACTAATATGGATATTGTTGGACCATTAGTAGTAACGCGAAACAATAATAAGTATATTTTAACTTTTCAAGACTATTTTACTAAATACGTTGAAGTAATTCCAATACCAGATCAAAAAGCGGAAACTGTCGCTAAAGCTTTTGTTACACACATTTTTGTTAGACATGGTACGCCTAAGCAATTAATAACCGATCAAGGATCGAATTTTCTATCAAAACTATTTAAAGAGGTATGTCGACTACTGCAAATCGAAAAATTGCAGACTACACCGTTTAATCCAAGTTCAAATAGCATTGAAAGAGTACATAGGATATTTAAAGATCTTTTATCACATTATATGTCTGTTGATCAAACCGATTGGGATGAGTAGATTCCATATATTTTGCTTGCTTACAGATCTAGTAGACATTCCTCTACTGGATATAGTCCATTTTTCTTATTGCATGGAAGGGATTCTACATTACCATATTATGATGATATTATTAAATCACAAATTAATAAATACGACTATGATCAGAATTTTGCGTCCGAAATGTTAGCTAGGTTAAATAATGTTTATACACAGGTAAAAATTAATTTAGAAAAGTCCGCGGAAGATAGGAGAGATCAATTTAATAAGAAGGCCAAAGTGTTCGTGTTAGGAGATTTGGTATATATGTTAGATATGAGCGCTAAGTTAGGGTATCAAAGAAATTGTGTAAACCATGGGTTGGTCCATTTAGAATTATTGAGCAAAAAGGGCCAGTTACATTTAAAATTAGAAAATTGCATTCTAGAAAAGATCACATCGTACATGCAAATAAGCTTAAGTTATGTACCTTAACTGATACTGAGCTAGGGGATGATATAATTAATACGACATTAGATAAGGGAAACCAAGAGTTAGTTGAGGTTACGGATGAAAATATAAATAATAATCTCGAATCTGTAGAAAATGACGGCGATATTTATGAAAATACGTTACAACTATTACCGTTTTGTCAAAACGCAGGATATACCCCGTTAGAGACTATTGACGAGGCTATTGAGGAAGACGTACCGCAGCAGTTGCGACGGTCAACTAGTACACTGAAAAACCGACAAAAACGTTTCAAAAAAATTTTTTAAGGTACAACCACATGGGACCTTCACAGAATAATAGATTAGGCCCTTGGCCATCTAAATTGGCCAATTACAACATTTTTTGGGAGGTCCAACTTTTTTTATTATGAAAAATGTCATAAATCTGTCAAAATTAATTTTTCGTACTTTTTCACACATCCCTCACGATATCTCCGGAACCAATTGAGATAATCAAGTGTTTTTTTTTTTTAGTCGATAAAGGAAACGTGAGCGGAGGTGACTGAATTAATTTAGTCTTTATGGAAAACCTAGTTTACATTATTTAACATTTATTTTTCTTGCAGTATTTTTTTTCAGTAAGCGAAAAACTTTTTTGTTTTAAGGAATTTTGCCACAGTATATGCATACGGAATAAAATTAACACATCAAGGAAGTTTTTAAAAAAAAACGCAATACTCTACGACTTATACGTTTCAAGTTATTGTTATTTGAAATTAAGTATCTGCGGGCAGGATATTTCCCCCGGTTCTACTGTGCTTTAATCAGTGTGCTATGCGTGTTGTGGGTGCATACTATTAAGTATTATTTTTGACATATCTTTAATATAAATTTTATTTTCCTAAGCACTTAGGTTTTACTTATCATTATTTACATTGCACATTATTTAAAATCCATTATGTTTATATATTAAAACCTAAAATTGAATTAAAAAAAATATGAAATAATTATTTATTTTAAAATATAAATTTAAAACTTGTTATAAAAATATTTTAAAAATCGTCGACGTCGGAATCTAAAGATATCTAGACACCTTAAGCAAAACAGGTACAACTGTTGTTACAGACCCTGTCGGAACATCTTATTGACAAACTTTGCCTTACAATATCGGGCACAGATTCTTGACTAGAAAAAAGTTGCCTTCCAAACATTTTCTTCAAATGTCCAACCGTATCGAGTTGGATCTTCCATCTGCATGTATTGTATATGGCTATTGTACTAAATTTTTAATTGATACAGACACCTGGCTCCGTGGTCTAGAGGTAATGTACTTGCCTCAAAACTTCGGGGTCCCGGGTTCGATTCCCGGTCGAGGAACTGGGATTTTTCTGTGAGAGAGATTAATCGTAGTATACTCGGACATTGGGTGTGTGTACATTGTCTCTAAATGTGTAGCCCTCTCCCACACAAGGTCATTCCAGACCTTCAGGGATAAAGGGGGTTGTAATTTCATGTGGTGTTATTATTATTATATTATTATACCTAAAAAGAAAATAATTACATGTAGGTGTTTTGTTTCTTTTTTAATAGGTATGGGCGATCTAGAAAAATAATTATTACCTTTTTAAATGTTGTCTAAAAGCATGGTCAGTAGGAGGCAGCTCGGAAGCTGGCCGATTTGTACTTGTTAAGTCCCATCGCAGTTCATTTAGGGATTTTATATTTTTGTTTTTATTCTTATACAGTGTGGAAATTAAGTAACGCATAAAGTCAGTAATTCCATTGATATTAATTTTTTGGAAAAAATCTCGAAGGGGTATAGCGATCTTTACTTCGGCAAATATTTTCAGTCTAATTTCAGTTTCTTATGTCATTTATTTTTTAAGTTATGACGTCATCGACTCTTTTTTTTAAATGACAACCTTTTTTATTATTGATTTTGGTAGTAGTTTTTATTCTGGTTCCGATCGTATAAAATTTTCAATATGTTATTATTTGAAAAAAATCGAGAAAAACAGTCTTAAAGTTCCAATAACAAAAATTCATTAAATTGGGAAATTTAAATTTTTATATAAAACATCGAATGCCGTTTTCTTCCCTATTTTATACATGGCATTAGTTCTGTCACAACCAGTTAGGCAATGAATCGTTAATACTTTCTTGCATATTTCCTCTCCTAAATTTGCCACATTGTTAATTGACAAAAAATGTATATTCTTACTATGTCCTAATTGTATAAATATATTCCTTTGGGACATACATATCTGGTGTTTCACAGTAATAATGTAAAAGCAAAATCAGGACATCAGTATCAACAGATTTTACCAGAATTTTATTACCTGATTTTAATTCTGATAACATAAAATAAACATTCCATTGTTAAGCATTAAATAATATATAAAAACTCAATAAAAATAATACTCATTCGCATTCACATTACACAAAGAAAAGTTTGTTTCTAACTGACAATATATGTATAATATAAGATTACTTGTATTCAATAGTCTACACTCTACACACACTTGAGTGGCGCCGCGGTGAGGCGCATCTAGGATCGAAAAACTCGTAACTTTAAAAAACGGAATCTCGAAAACTATAAGTCGTAGAGAACTGAATTTTTTTTTAAAACTTCCTTGAAGTGTAAGCTTTATTTCATACACTTATGGTATGACAAAATTCCTTAAAATAAAAAAGTTTTTCGCTTATCGAAAAAAATGCAGCAAGGAAAGTAAACGTTCCAGTTTTACCTAGTTTTACAAAAAAAATTAAATTTTCCATAAAAACGAAATTAAAGCAGTGACTTTCGCTCACATTTCCTTTATCAATTAAAAAAAAATACCTTTAATTATCTCGATTGGTTCCGGAGATATCATGAGGGATGTGTGAAAAAGTAAGAAAAAATTAATTTTGACAAATTTATGACATTCTTCGTAATAAAAAAAGTTTGACCTTCAAAAAAATGTTGTAATTGGCCATTACAGATGGCCAAGGACCTAGGCTATCATGCTGTGAAGGTCCCAAGTGGTTGTACCTTAAAAAAAATTTTTTCAAGAAGGAAGCTACTTTTTCCCCGTTTTACGGTGCACTAAACTAGGATACGTAAACCACCTGACCGATTAAATTTATAATGTGGTCACGTGCATATTAAATATGTTGCATAAAGTAAAATATTATCTTCCAGGACACATTAATGTTGTCTTTATGTTAAAAATATACCTATGGTAGGATCAGACCGATTTAAAATTCTAAGAACCAGTTGATTTATGAAATGTTATAATTATCGTAGAATAACATAAAAAATAAAATTTGTTTCATTGTAGGAAAATAGAGATAATTTTTCATGATATTTAATTTCCAATCAAGTTCAGATATTTAATAGAAGATAGATTGCTCGCGATTAACAAGAATTTTGCTGATAGTGAAATAGTCTTTATAAATGAATATTATTGACAGTCTCTTCTCTCATATGGTCGCGATTATCACAAGTATAAGCAACCCACAGATACAGTAGTATTTGTTATTATTTTTGCTATTGATTAATTTCATTTATTAATAATTATTGTAACTATGTCTTTCTACTTCGTTATTCTGGTTCTGTGCTATTTAAATAAAAGTGTCGCGTTAGTTGCATACGATTGCATGGACCCAAAGATAAACATTTCGGTGATTTCAATTAAAGACGTCACAGGAGTCCAAATCCAGTGACGGACTACCAAGAAACTCCAATTAAAGTTGCCGTGTTACAAAAGGACGAAACAAGTTGCTGTAAAATCGTGTCTTGTCGAAGTGACGCGCATCATTACTTTCTGTGGCATGCATAGTCACAGTTCACTGGTAAAAAACGGACTTTATAGTTATATTCACCAGCTAGGAAGTGACTCCTGTAGAGACATTCATCGGTATCGGACGTTTTCAATTTTTAATCGACTCATCAGCCAAATTTTAATGAATGGGACCACCAGCGAATCTATCACCATCGTCGGAACCGTAAATTCAGAGGGCAGTTGTAGCGGAGGAAGTTATGTCGAAAATGGGAACGAATGGAACAATGTTATAGTCTTAGCTACGATTATAATTACTACGAAAAACTATTTGGCGCCAGTAAAACTTTTAGAATATGAGGTCAGTCTATTGGGTGGTGTTCATGTCTGTATGTTCCAGGATATTGTTTCGACTCAACTTTTGGATAAACTACGTGGGATTTAGAAATGGGGAACAATTGTGAAGAAAAATTCACAATACTTTATAAAGGAAAGGCACAGCTAGTTACTGAGAAAAATTCAGGAAAATATTTAGTAATCGAACAAAACTCCAAAGTGTTTGCTTTAACCTTGATTAAACAAAGTGAAACATGTAGTTTGGACATCTGGACCACAGCACATCCACAAATGTTGGTACTAGACGAGACAAAAGGGAGATTAGAAAGGAAATATAAATCAGGACACCCAGTAGAAAATATCAATTTAATGATGTAGGTCAATATTAAATTTATGTACGTGGAGCAAGCTTATAAGAGTTCAGTTCAAAAGCTTTATAGTGATATTGTCTATCGCCGCTGTCTCACTCACAGAGAGATACTTATCAATCGTTTAACTATGGCCCCATTAACTCCATCCGCCATTGGGATGCTAATAAAGAAAAACGTGGGATATACTGGAAGAGTTTTGGGAAAAGTGTTATACATTATGAAGTGTGTCCCGAAGAAGGTCGAGATAAGACGAACTGACCATTGCTATGTCGAATTACCTATTTCAGTTAATAACAAATGGTATTTTATGTCACCCGTAACTCACATAATACAGTCACATACCGAAGAAATCGAGTGTAATTTAGTAACTCCCCCTTTGTATCAAATTGTTGGCCAATGGATAGGTTTGATTCCACACCCAATTATTGCAAATCCCCTAGGCGAATAGAAGTCGAACCTGACAAGCGCTTAAAATTTATTCCTATACAGCCTATAAGTTCCAGTGGCATATACACCGTTGACGAAATCAATAAAGCACAAAGAAGCCTTACGTTTGGGATAGAGAGGTCTGCCGTAGAAAACATTATTGCTAGGCGAGTCGCCAGACTTGAAGTCAATAACCAAGGATACTCAACTTTAAATATTTTCGATAAAGGCGATTTAGACAAGTTAGCACGATCCACCCTCGAGAAAGTCTGGGGATGGTTTACAGACATTGGCGTATTTTTCAGTGGAATTATGGGATTCTATATTATTTGCAGAGGAGTCAAATACGTCATAGGAGTTTTGATTAACGGCTTCCATTTGTGTAAATTAGTTGGACTTAGTTTTACGCTTCTAGCCAGCTTCTGGAGTACGCTGACTATGTGGGTAGTTCATAACCACAAGCAATCAGGTAGTACGCCCGAACAGCCCCAGCAGGTAACAGTAAACGAGACACAACCCCCGGCCATCCTGGCCACATCTAGCAACCCAACAGGACTTTACCCGGAGGTGCATCATTGGACTGAAAGGGAACAGTCCTCCTCCCTAGTGTGCGCGTAACGCGAGACGCGAGTAAACCATCGTCAATTGCGAGTGCGGTTTATGTAATTTTAGAACACTTAGTGTAGATGGAGAAGAAAACCAAAAGGAGAGACATTTTTCCTTTAAAGACTGTTTTACATTCATATATTTTATATTTCATTATTGCTTTTGAGACTTTATTAGGGTTGCGGATACTTGTGCAGTGAGTGCATATACATGCACGTGGTAATAAACCCCCCTAACCTATTGCGTAGACAAGTAAGAGAATGAAAGGAACTAGCATGAATGAATTAGTGATGATTTTGGAAAATTACCTACGGTTGAATGTGTATTGTATAAGGAATGAATCAACTAGGTTAAGGTAGTAGGAACAGATTGCTACTTGTAGAAGTAGGCATTCTTTTTTTATGGGAGAGTATTGTAACACCCCGTATATGACTCCCAGCCGGACATCTCAGAATTCGCTGAGTGAGCTAAAAGGGTAAGCGAACGGCTGGAGAGACGAAGAGTCAGGGACTTGGGTACCGAGAGCTTGACGTAACGGTTAGGTTAAGCTTTTTGTTTTGTTTTGTGTTTTCCAAATTTATAAGTTCGCTTTATTAATTGAATAATTGTAGTATCATTTTGAAATCCCGAGGCCCCCGGTTTGACTACCGCGGTTTAAATAAAAGTGTGTGCCACATCAGAGATGGCAGTTTTGGTGAGCTAGAACTAAATACTTTTATTTTATTTTATTTTATTATTTTTACTCTTCTAAGGTAATTGCATTTTGTTATTTAACTCAGGGTGTTTACGGTGCTCCCCACCTCTCTTGTGTACTTATGATACCCAGCGGTATCCTTCACTAGCGAGTTTGTTTTCACATTTTGTCATTTATATATTATTTTAAACATTTCCATTAAATGTTTTGTACTTGATCACTGAGCGTATTAATAATTCTCGGTTGAGAGTTCTATCCCAACCCCCCCTTACAGGGCTACGGACAGACATCCCCAAAGCGCGCACCCTACATACTGTTCTCTGTGCAGCCTCACAGGGTGGTGGCAGCAAATCGCTACCTTTCCCCGTTTTAAGGGATTGTTTAAGTTAATTTTTTTTTCTCTTTAATAAAAATAGACTATTGTAATCGTAGCAACGGTCTAGTACAACTTCGACAACATGTACAGCATGATCTTGATGTGCCTCAATCTAAAAGGAATTATTTGTGTGATTTGCAATAAGGTGGAACAATGCTACACCACCTGTTTTTTTTAAAAAATATTTAAAATTTACCTTTATGGTGGCGTTAAATCCATTTCTCATCAATGTGTCTCTTTTTCTCGTATCAACTGTGTTCTTTCTAACTCTAACTATTAGAGATGCTGAACAATTAAAATTTCTATTTCGTAAACGACTACTATCATCAGATTTTTTTTTTGAATGGTGACAAACAAAATCTTTACGGAAGTCCAATTTTGCCAAGTTCGGATATGTTTGAGAAACGATCCAATCTGTATGCGTTTCCATCGAATAGTTCTTTACCCAATTATTACAAGCTGATGTAAGATCGCCGCAATATTTTCTTCTTAACTCCACACTGAATTTGCTCTCATTCACAATTTTTGACACCATTATTTTGCATAAAGGATCAATCCGTTTGAAAATTGCACTAACACTTTGTTCATGGATTTCCATTATTTATTATGTTTGTTTTAAAGCGTGTGTGGGCCAAAAATGTACACACCCAACACTTGATAACTTATTGTAGGTTAGGAACAAAAACAATCATCAACGCATGGTAGCAATCGACACACTGATGAGATGAAATGCACCGATTGCACCGCCCATACGTGCCAGTGTCCACACGCATGAGGGTTTGCGCGCTAGTTATTTTTACAAATAATTAGTAGTTTCAACACTGGTGTCGAAATACATTAGCTTCTGCAAATATACTTCCCGTTAACACAGTTTACGTATCTACTAATCGAATGTTCTAGAATTGTCCCTAAAAGTCACTTACAGCCTTGTTTCTAAGTCTGTAACGCAATCCCGTCGACACAATTCACGTATCTCCTGTAGTTTCCAAATAGAATGTTCTAGAATTTCCCCCAAATTGCACTAGTAGTCCTTTTTTTCAGTCTACAACACGTTATTACTAGCGGCACTCGCGTATTTGCAGCTATTTCTAAATCGAATGTTCTAGAAACTTCTCGAAAATCCACTTTAAAGTCACTATTCAGTCCAGAAATAGTCCTCCAAATACTATCCAGTAGCTTAATTCTCCGTGTTACCACTAATTTCTGAGAACACTGTAGAACATTTTCGAATATTCCAGAAATTTCTCTTCCAATTCACTTCCGACACCAATTTGTTACGTGTTTGCTATCCACACAAACACCTCTACTCGTAGATTCGTTGATTGAAAATACAGGTAACACTTACTCACTACTTTATTTACTAATTAACAATTAACAATAATAGATTAATTACTTAACTATAATCACACTTGAATACTTACCTGATATTGCTGCTGTAAAGTGTTCGTGTCATATGATGCATTTATGTGCATCCAAAGCGTGCTTAAAATTGCCCAAGATCAGTCGAAGACTTACTTCGAAACGAGCGGCTATCGAGAGACGAATATTCCACGGTGCGCGCATGTGTCGGTAATGTCATGTTCACTGTCCTAACAACCAGTCCTAACCTAATTTTGTAGCTTACTTTAGTTTTGGTTTTTCAGTTTGATACGTTTGAGATTTATTTAGTTTAAAATGCCGATTTATTGTTTTGAATGTGACAAACTTTATTCTACACAGTTTAATTTACATAAACATATGAGAACAGTGCATAATAAAGAACCTAAATACGTTTCGGAAACAAAGTATATGTGCTTTACTTGCAATGTTTATTTCCATTTTAATAATGACTTAAGGAAACATTTAGTGGATAAACATGACGTCGAAAATATTGTAGAGGAAATGCGTTTTGAGTCCTGGAATGGTAAGTGAAATTTGTATCTAATGATGGAATAAACTATAATATGGAGGCCATTCAGTTTCTTGTTAATTTTCATTTTTTTAGCATTTACTCAGTGGTTATCGGAGGAGGAAACCAGTAAAAAAGTCCAGTATGTCCGAGATGCTGGAAAGAAACCGTCTATATACGGATTTGAAAAAATATACTATGAGTGTAGACGTTCTTACAGAAAAGAAAATCTAGTGCAAAATGTAAACCGTAAAAGAAGTTTGCGATCACAAGGGTCTTGTAAAATGAAAAAATCATGTATTAGCCAAATCATCGTTAAGAGAAACACAACAACAGATGAATGTTTTGTTACATATTACAAATCCCATTACTTACATGATAATACCGCTATACAACATTTACAGATTCCAAAGAAGGATAAAGAAGTTATTGCTTCTAAACTTATTATGGGCGTTCCCGCAAAAGGGTAGGTTATATTTGTATATAATATATCTCATACAATTGAATAAAACATTACTTATAGATTAAGGGATTAGCTGACAATAAAAATGAAAAGAATAAAACAATAGAAATAATTTTTTTTAAATATACATTTTGGGTGTTAGTATAAGTAACATAGATATCTTACATTTACACTGCTGATTAATTTATGCTTATGTATCTGCTTAGATATTTCCTAGACCCAGTGGTATTTTAAAGTTCAAATAAATATATTCTTGAATAAACTACTAGAGTAATGATTGTTGCATCATTTGTAGTAATAGAAATTATTTAAAGATTAAAGTTACTTGATACATGAAAGTACAGAGCCCTGGAGCTTTATTTACATTACTAATAATAGAATGTATTTTTATTTTAGAATATTGAATTCAACCCGTGAATCAATCAGTTCTGATCTGAAGAGGATTGATCTACTAACAAATAAAGATATTAGAAACATTAAAATGGCATACAAAATTAATTTACAGGATGGTTGCCGCCACAGTGATGACGCCACCAGTGTTGATATTTGGGTGAAAGAGTGTGAAAAAAGTGACTGTAATCCTATCTTATTTTATAAACCTCAAGGTCAAAAATTGACTAATTTTGAAGATAATGATTTTTGCCTGATTATTATGAATAGTGTTCAAAGGAAAATATTGATGGACTTTGGCAAAAAAATAATTACAATTGATGGAACCCATGCATTAAACGCCTATAACTTTGAACTAACTACTTTGCTCACATTGGATGAAAATAGGGAAGGATTTACAGTGGCTTTCATGTTTTCGAACAGAAAGGACACCACTATATACATTACTTTTTTTACTCAGATAAAGAATATTGTTGGGCAGATTCACAGAGATATTTTTATGTCTGATATAACAGAGACCTATATTAATGCTTGGAATTTTATAATGGGGCCTGTTAAAAAAAAGATTGCTATGTTCATGGCATGTAGACAGAGCATGGCAATCAAATATTATGAAGATATCGAATGGCGAAAAAAGATCTTGAATTTATAAAACTATGAAATTTCTTCAATATTTATTAAGTATAACTGATTTTCAAAAAAAATTAATGATTTTTTATCAAGCATTTTAGAAGATGAAGATACTAAAGACTTCGCCATATATATAGAAAAAATATTATTTGCCGATAACAGACCAATGGGCATATTGTTATCGCTCAAACTGTGGAGTTAATACAAACATGCACATTGAGAGCTTTCACAAAGCAATAAAATATAATTACTTAGATGGAAGGAAAATTAAAAGACTCGATAAAAGTATTCACCAGTTGATGCTATTTGTACGTGATAAAATTGTTAACAGAATTATATATTTGAAAAAAGGTAAACATTTAAAAAACACAATAGTTTCTAGGCACAGATATGCTATGACATTGAAATTCAACCTTACTCAGGAAGAACCAAATTGTTGGTCTCTACAAAATACTCAAACTAATAAATGTCAGTGTGTGAAGAGGCTATCTTTTACAGTTTGCTGTTCTGTTAAATGTGCTTTTTGCAACATATGTATTCATACTTTCAGTTGTAGCTGTACAGATTTTGTAATAAAGACTACTATATGTAAGCATATTCACTATGTAATGTTAAATACTGATAATATGTCAAACAGTACTCATGAAATTAATTTAAGTCAAAATGATGATGATGTTTCACAATTAACAAAATTGATAAACCATGATAATAAAAAGGATCATTGTCACAATAAAGATAAAATTAGATCTAACTTTGCTCACATTCTAAATAATCTTGATAATTTAAGGGAAGACCAGTTGAAATTAGTTTTACAGCATTCTAATACATGTGTTCTTGTAAGTAATTTATGTCAAAATGAAGACAAGTTTGAGATAACAGATAAAAGTAGAAATGAACCTGTTAACAAAAATATAACAAAGCAAAAACCATTTTTTTCAACAAAAAAAGAGAAAAAAATTAGAAAAAATGCCATGTCAAAGGCTTCAAAAGAAGAGTCGAAAATAATTTCCGAGTTTATTAATAATGTCTCTGTTATCTCAAATGATCCCACAAATGATCATAAATACGTTTAAATTAATTAATTAAGAATACTATTCGCATATGAAAATGTGTGAGTAAACTACTCATTTAAACAAATCGTAATGAACTGTAATCCTTCTCACAGTTCACAACTTAAACCTTCGTTAGTTGTGTATATTGAAGTGTTGCTAGCTACTTAAAGTAATTTTCATTTTAAAATTATACTTGGCTGTTTTATAGTGCAATTCTTTAAGGAGTATAAATTGTACATATATTATTTTATCATGTCATGTATGATTAAACCTAATAAAGTAATAAAACTGTTATTGCAATTAAACATGTGTTTATTTTATATCCCTAACTAAACAGTATAAAATAACGGTAACAAAAAGTTAGAGAAGAAAATTCTCCTTTAAATTCCAATCTTGGTTTCAAATCCAAATAACGCGCCTGACCACAATACGTTTTGTTGGCGCATGCGCAGTAAACGGAATTTTTACCTCTCGTTAGGCGCTCCTACTTCAAAACCTAGGTGTCCATTTTAATAGAAGCTATTTGCCAGTGGAAAAATTCAAAGAATTCCAGGAATTCTTTCGTACTGCCATTCACAAAATATTGTCTCTTGCAATAACCAGATGACTTTCATTACAAGCATGTGTCAATAGAGTTATTGAACAGTTCGTTCCCTTAAAACACTACTTGCAACAAAATTTATTTGATGATCCATCAAAAACAACACAAGATATGTTTGAGACTATGAACAATAAATTTACTATAATTTACCTTGAGTTCATGTCCTACGTTTTAGGTATGTTAAACGATTTTAATAGGTACGACTTTTCAAGGAGGATCACCTTTTATTGTACATTTTACAGCCAACTACAGGGGAATTGCTTAAAAATGTATGTAGTAATTTCCTTAAATTATCCTGCATTAAAAATAAAAATATTTTTGATGTAAACCATCAAAACCCAAACAATTTTGTTGAATTGGAGTATCTATATATAGGAATACCAGCAACTGAAAGTTTAAATGAGTTAAAAAATCAGAATGTACTTGACCAAATAGAACAATTTCTTAAAACATGCTTGGAGTTTTATATAGAACTAGTTTCCCAAATAAAGCAAAGATTTGATTTTTCTGACTCTTTGTTTAAAATTATATCTGTTGTAAACCCGTCAACTGCACAAAACTTTGAAATAAAATCCTTAAGTGAAATTTTTATTAGATTCCCTATTTTGAATAATGATATGGATTATCAAGCTACGGACAACGAATGGTGAAGACACGCTCTTCTGGATCATAAATCTTTTAATTTGCACCCAAATCTAGAAGTAAAAGAATATTGGAAAAGAGTTTTCCAAATGAGGAATGCAGGCGATATTAGCCTTTTTCCGAATTTGAAAAAAAGTCATTACCTACTTTTTTTCTAATTTTACCATTTTCAAATGTTAGTGTTGAACAAATTTTCAGTTCTGTTAATAAAATAAAAACTTGTGAAAGAAATTCGTTAAATACTGATAAAATGCTCTCCATTTTAATGACCAAAGAGGGAGTAAATAATGTTGGGGGTTGCGTTTCCTTTGAACCAAAGACTGAAAAGTTAAAGTGCAATATTTGGAAAAAAAAAGTGAGAATTAAAACCATATTTACAATTATTAGAAAATGTGAATTTATTATAAATATAATTATTATTTTGTTATTATTATATATTATTATTATTATTTTGTTATTGTTGAAGTAAACTTAAGTTCTATACCATTTGTTAATATTTGAAAGGTCAAATTAAATAAATAAAATTATTTATTAAACTTTTTATTAATTTACCACAATTAATTTATAGTACCTATAAGTGTTTTGAAATTCACGCGAATTTTGTTAAGAACGTGGCGCGCGAGCAAAATGACAAAGGCGCCAAAATTTAAAACTCATGCTTGATAAAAAGGTCAACACTTTTTAGATGCATGCGTAATCGGGTATTTTCGGGTATTTCAGACACTGGTTGCGGGTATTTTGTATTCCTACGGCTGGCAGCACTGATTGTGGGTTAGGTCGATCTTCCACAGTGTGTTAAGTGAATGTTGTTTAGCATGCTACTGAGATCGTTTAGTTAATTAGCGCAATAGTTAGTAATAGTATTTACAGCATGAGTTCTTCAGAAAACAGTAGTTATGACAGTGGTAAGTATTTATTATTATTAATTTCTATCCGTGTTTATTAAGTTCAGGAGATTTAGTCATTATTTTTTGCCGACTTGGTTTTAAGGTTGTTTTTTTAGACAAAGAAGAACCGCTTCAAGATTCGGGATCTGAATATTTACCAACAGATAATTCAGAGACTGTTGAGGGGCAGGAGAGTACTTTAAAACCAAAAAAGCGGATTCGCAATGAAAATAAATGGAAAAAAATGTAGCTAAAGGAAAGCGTTTAAAGGGCGAGCAGTATACAAATTGTAAAGGTGTAGTTGTTCAAGCTAAGTTGTTCAAAGCATTAGAATGTCCCTGTTCTAATCAGTGCCATATAAGAATACCAGCAAGTCGTCAAGAAACTCTATTTAATAGCTTTTATGCCTTAGAGTCTTACAATTTTCAAACTTCATATATGTACCATTTACCTAGTGAAAATGGAGAAAAAAGGTGGTGTGTAACGAGTTTTTTTAAAAAGTTTTTAAACTGTCTAATGGAAGAATTAGTATAGAATTTTAAGCAATAAAGCGGCTGCATCAACACCCCCAGTGGATAAAAGAGGGAGACATGCACATAGCAATAAAACAAGTGATGAGAAACGACAGGAAGTGAACAATTTTATAAACAGATTTCCGACTTATCAATCCCACTATTCCCGAGCCAAGAATCCCAACAGAAAATATCTGGCTCCCGATTTAAATTTAGTGAAAATGTATAGGCTTTATGTGGAAATTACCCAAGCTCCGGTGTCGTACTTTATTTTTAGAAATATTTTGTAACAGTGAATTCAATCTTCAGTTCCACTCCACTGTTACAGATTCGTGTAAAAAATGCGACAAATTGAATGTGATGATAAATGCTGCAGGTGATGAAGAAACAAAAAAGAAAATTCGCACTGAGCTAGAGGTTCATCACAGGAAGGCTGAAAGTGCAAGAGATGGCATGAAAAGAGACAAAATAAAAAGCACAAAATGGTAAGAATATCACAGCAATTTGTTTCGATTTAATGAAAACATTACCTACTCCGATACTGTCTACAGGAGAGGCTTACTATAAAAGGAAGTTATGGACTTATTGTCTGTGTATTCACAATATATGGGTACGAACCAGGCTTTTATGTATGTATAGGACGATTCATAGCTTCCATAGGCCCCTCCGAAATAGGTTCCTGTATTTTACATTATTTGAAAAATTATATGACATCTAAGAACTTAATTATGTATTCTGATCAGTGCGGGGGTCAGAATCGTAATATTAAAATTGCCCTTCTCTGTAATTACATAGTTGCTCATACAAAGTTTCCAATAATGAATTTGTGGAGTTTAATACAGTAGACATAAGTAAAAGACGTACATCTATAGCAGCGCCTGTAAAGGATTTGAATATTTTATAACCTAATGGTCATCCAATAGATGTAAATAAAAAGAAAAATTTGTTAGAGCTATCGCAATATATATACCCCCTGTTTATTCAAATTTTTACCAGAACCTAAAATCAACTGAAAACGCGTCGGAAGATTTCATAGATGTTGTACTTGACGAGGATACCGAAGAAAACCTAGAGTTATACGCTGCAGTTTTTTGTAAAATAGTGCATGCCATTTATTTTTGTTAATTGCATTTATTTGAATTCAAAGTATGTACGAATTTTCTCTAAAATAAACATATTTCTTCTACATGCCTATAAAATGATTTGTTGGCCTATTTGATTTTTTATAAATAAGTTTATGCTAAAGTGGCCTAACCCTCATTTTTTTCGAAAAAAAAAAACAACAAAAATTGCAAATTTATGAAATTGACATGAAATGCTATTCCATTAACTGTTAAATTGGATACAAATAGTTAAAAGTTTGTATTTATTTTGCTTAAAAAATAGCATGATTTTTTTTCAGTTTTTTATTTGTTCATTTTACCCAAAACTTATCTTTTGGGGTTAGACCATTTTGCCGCCCATAGCCTCAACTATGAATTATATGATTCTCCATCCCAATATCAAAGTGAGGGAATGTTAGAAACTAACACCACCAACATAATTTCACAAGCTATGGCTAGTGCAATATGTGATGAAAATATTAATATATTATATTAATGTTAATAAAATATATATTTTGTTTCATATAATATTTTGTATAAATATGTTAATACAAAAATATTTTTTTATATTAAAAAAATAATAGTTATTTTGTCAATAGAATAGAAATTCTGTTAGAAAACTATATATTATTCTTACCTTAATAAAAGTTTTTAAAGCATCATAAATTGTATCGCACACTTCAGATACAAATTTTAAATTAGCTGGTCGTGAAACACGGAATTGCTGTTGCAAGTTACAAAAGCTGCTTCCAGTTGCTAAATATGATAATGTTACTTCCAATTTTAACCTGCTAGGTATAGCTCCCTGATTGTGGTGACTGATCGTTGTATGATAGGAGATATTTTTTGTAGAAGAATGTTAAAACAATCTGGAGACATTCTCATACAGTTTCGCTATTCCGCAATGTCTTCTAAAGCAAGTTCCTTTAAAAGCATGCTTGAAGCACCATGTGTATGTCTTCTAGATATCCACTATCTTACCCACAACCTTCTTCTCGGATTTAGTTGCTCCTCTGATATTTCTAACATTTCTTCGCCGAACACTTTTAAACATACCGCAATTTTCTTTTTAATATGTTTTTTGGCGTTACGATTCATTTCAATTGTTGATAACCAACGCATAATCCATGTAACTGAACTACTGCCATCACATTTACTAGAAAGCTGTATAGACGCTACTATTATGAGAAATATTCTCTTCCAGTACTCGGTTTTAGTGACTCGTACGAATTACTGGCATCGTGTGCAGCCCTCCTAATTCTACACATAAAATTCATCCTCCTCCCACCCAACTAGCACACATATTTGCTAACCCCTTGATGTCTCTTTTTCCGACCCTTGAATGTGAAATTGAAGCAGACAATCCTGGAGTGGAAGATAGGAAATAGAGGTTGCATTCCCAAGAATGTTTCCAAATTTATTCAAGAAAACATTATTGCACATGGAGGGAATAGGGAAAGAAATATAAAGTCTGGATTTGGGACTACTGGATTACAGGTCAGTCTGTGACCTCATAATATTTTGACCTTGAAAATGAAGGCGACCAGTGGTAGCAGATCAGGGACAATATCAGTGAAGGGGAGAGGCTGGCTGAAGAAATTGAAGAATGGGAACATGAAGAGTGCGATACTGAACAAACTGAGAATGTAGAATGCCAGTTGGAGTTTTGGAAAAAAATATGTTCATCAAGGCACATTTCATATATAATGCAAACAAAAAAAAATTGAAAAAGAAATTCGTTTGTAAAATATCGAATATTAATAAATCTGGTATAGAGGTCGATTGTTTGAGAGCTTATAAAGCGCACACAAATATACTTGTACTTATTTCCTGATGTTAGCGATGTTGTATCGACACATATCAGTCAGATTTTATGCGTTTTAAGGACCCCTCATATAAACAGAGGTAAAGTTCAGTTCAAACTTATTTGCAACATAAAAGATTCCTTTACCGCCATCAGAGATGACGCTTTTTATGTTGCCAATAAATTTGAAATAAACCTTACATATTTTTGCTCAGGGCTTTCTTTTCATAAAAA
This sequence comes from Rhamnusium bicolor, assembly GCA_029963845.1. Classification (NCBI taxonomy): domain Eukaryota; kingdom Metazoa; phylum Arthropoda; class Insecta; order Coleoptera; family Cerambycidae; genus Rhamnusium; species Rhamnusium bicolor. The sequence continues at coordinate 204,408 of JANEYF010001448.1, read as the reverse complement.
GAAGTTGCCTAATGTATTTTTCTATGCTATAGTTCACAGTTTGTGTGCAATAAACTTTGTATTTTCATATAACTGCCTTTTATTTCCAATTTCACCTTGTAAAAGTGTGGATTTCACAAAAAAAAGTATTATTTTTTAATTTTTTGATGTCTCAAGTTACCCAATAATTCAATTATTTGAGACAAATCATTTTATAGGCAAAATCAGACTTGTTTTAAGGGTCTTAATAATATTTTTTAAATAAAAAAACTCCTAGTATTTTTGTGTAAGTAATTAATGAAGACTTCTGATTAATTACCTTTGCATCAATATGTGAAAAATCAGATTTTTTTCATTGATGCCTATAGTTATAGAGCATTTTCAAAAAAAATTGTCTCAAGTAACCCCATTCTACGGTAGTAGATACTAAGGATAGCATACTTCTCAATTGCACAGGTAAAAGTTTTTTAAACACCAAACACAAAATAATATGTTTTTGAGTTTGAAGTGAACTATCAATAAATTATAAACTGCACTCTTTAGATCAGCAAATAGTTAATGTAACTAATACAATTATACAGTGTTCTGAAAGTAAACCACCATATGTAAACAGTAAAAAGGTGAGATCACTTCGAACCAGAAATTTTAATACACATCAATCAGCACAATAAGTTTTTTTGGAGACAGAGGCCCCAAAGGGGCTACATAATAACCATTTTTATTACAATGTTTCAGGAACCTTATAATAGTGTGTGAAATTTGGCATGAATTTATTTTTTAATAATATCCATTAAACAACATTAACACAGTTAACAGTAGTGAAAAATTCTAAATTTCTTTTTATTAAATATTTGGAAAAAATAATGTATGGGCTGAAGGATCTCAGTCAATTGTCTTATGATTGTTAATCAATAAAGATCGTTACTATTATTAATGGTGAAAACCTAACAAACACTTATAATAATTATTACATACTAATTTTGTTTCATTTAAATAAAAAATATTACATAGCATAAATACATATTACATTTGTATATGTAAACAAATTAGCATATTATATCGAATTTATATAGCTATAAATTATATATAATCTATATTGAATTGCTTACATAACAGTACACAATATGCAACTCTATACTATACACAACAGAGGATGGAAGATGTTACTGCGGGAAAAAATAACCACTATTATTTTACATTCCTTGGGTAGGTAATTCCATGCATATAGCTATAGTTTCCTCCGTGGCAATATTGTCTGTCGCTCTGTAAACGCGGGGTCTTTCAATTGCAGCCACAAATGAACCACTGGCTGCCTGTCAGTGGTTTCCTTTGTGTCATTGTCCTAAGTTGTGCCCATCCTTTCACCTTAGCAGCACCGTGCCTATGAGGACCATAAGTCCGAAACACATGCGTCCACGGTTGTTTGCATCCTTTGTGCGAGCCACGCCAATGATACCTTCTGCTTAATTAAAAAGTGGTATTTTCACCGGGTGACCAATATTATTGTAACGAACATACAAGAGTCAGCACCGTCAACAAAAACAAACAGAGTAAGCGATGATACAAACACAATTAAAAATATTTAAAAAAATAGTGGTATCGATGAGCAGTTTGAAAATTATAGCTGCAAAATACAAAGATTGGGAAAATATGAGATAGGAGAAAATCGTCCAATAAAACTAATTTTACCAAGTCGCAACCATGCTGTTTTTGTATTAAAAAATAAAAATAAGATAAATATAACAAATGTAAAAATTTCTGGAGATCAGACGAAAATGCAGAGAATATTATGTCTCAATCAAAAAGCAACTGGAAGACCCCATCAGAATCTGTTACTATACCGAAACCAGGTAATGTATTATTATTTATTGGCGGTATGGTCCTTGACCGAAGTCATTAAAAAAAGTAGATTATTTGGGATAATCCCTCTATATGTGTGCCTTTAGGTTTTTATACAGTGACAACTGCGCAAGCACGCTCCATGCAAAGCATACCCAGTCAGGTGTAACTGCATGTTAGTTGGCGCTGGCCAGTTTGAGCGCTGTTATATTTTAGTGATCAACTAAACTCACTATTTATAATGTCTATCTACAAATACTTTTCTACTCTGTTGCCTTTTTAATTGTTAAACACGTGCATATATCTCGAGCAATTATTGATTTTTTATATTTTTTAGAATATGACAATATAATAAGGTTGCTGGCTGACATAAAAGAGCAAAACAAGGAGATACTTAACATAATTACTGAACGTGGAAGGGAGACTTCAACTGCTTTGACATCAATATGTTTGCCCAATAATTGTCCCATAGAACTTCCTGCCTCTACTGATGATGACGTGCAAGCTGTGGAAGATTTTTTAAAAACCAAGGAAAACATTAATTCTTTCGTAAGTCATTATTTACTTCGATTGACCTGGTTATTTAGGTATTTATTTTTCAGTGTTCCTACTTATCCACTTTGGGTGGAGGCAAAAGTTATATTTTGAGAACAAACAAGGTTTTAAGACAGTTGCTTACAGACAGTCTAACCAGCAAATACAGTTTTTTTGGAAGTAGAAAGGATAAGAAGGCTTTTTCAGAGCTGCTGCTGAAAAAAGTAGTAATAAGTATTTATTATAGTCGAGACTATTTTCATATTTATGTTAAATTGCAAATATTAGCGTGTTTAGTTCATGACTAGGCATAGAGATCCACGTAGTGACATGATATGTGGTACCTTGACAAGTGATCTGACAGCTGAGCTGTCCAGATTGTACCTCGGAGCTTGGTCACGAGAATTCCTCGCACTCGCCATCAATAATAGCATGGAAGTCCAAGCTAGTTAGTCAGCGTGAGCGCTGTTCAATATTTACTCCTTATGCATAGTCATCAACTAAATGTACTGTTTATGTACTAATTTAGCAATGAAAACAGATTTGAGATGCTCTGTTTCGTTTTGATGCTGCTAATGAACATTCATTATTTCTCGTCACATGAAAACTTTTATTTTAGATGCTATTCAAATTAAATCTCCAGATACAATTGAGACAGAAATAGAGGACAGTGTAAAGACATGGTTAAAGCATGCTCCACAGCGTATGAAGTATGCTACCGATCATAAAAAAAGACAAAAATAATTAATTACTAGGTACTGCTAATTACTTTTCTTAGTTATAAATGTACACAATCAACCATTTTTTGAGTAAGAACGCGAGATAATGCATAAAGGAATGTATAAGAAAAAGATACAAAAAGTTTCTGTAGAAAAACGACAGTTTTATAGGCGGGTAGCTAATGAAGTAAAATGTAGTATTCCTCAAACATCTACTAGTTCTGACATTCATTTTATTCCAATTATACCTTCAACCTCCTCTACTATATATTCAATTCATAATGAAGTGACCACAGCACAAAATATCGACATTTCACATGATTCAATGGTATATTTTCAAAATACTGCATTATTTTCAAGGTGCTGCATTATTTTCGATGGTACTGCATTATTTTTGATGATACTGCATTATTTTCGATGGAAATGCATTAATTTCAATGGTTCAGTCTTTTCAATCGTACTGCATTAATTTCAACGTTGCCGTTTAAATTTCAACTTGAAGGATTTAATTTCAACTACGTTTGGATTTCAACATGGCCATTTTGATTTCAAATGCACCGTTTTTTAACTCTACTGTTGGACTTTCAACTTTACAGTTGTAATTTATGGTTCCAAATTTCGTGTATCGAAATTTTCTGATGTTTCAAGGGATTGCTGAAAAGGTATTTGTGATTGACTCGTGAAGTTATTTTTTTGCATCCAAACTGGTCACGTGACGACTAATATTTGAGTTTCCTCAGCATCGCTGGATTATGCAAGATGGTAGTCATGGAGATTATCATGAAATGCAGGACTCTCTACTGAAGAACTAGGCGCCGACGAGCTGGTTGGAGCAGTTCGTAACTTCTCAGACCCAGTGAGATAAGTACCTTTTTTTTCTATTTTGGATGATTTTAACTGTTAAATCTTGATAGTACAGTGACTTTCCCTAGACCATTAATGGTTTTTTTTGAACCATAGGAATATTGTAAAGTCAGCACTCATGCAGTAAGAACGAAAAGTAGTTTTAACCTTTATCGTACCCTCCATTTTGTTTTATCGAGGATACAGTTTTAGACAATTAGTTAAGCCATAAGCGTAACGTTATTTGTGCCTTATCTACTATTCACTCCTTAGTGAATATTTTTGATTGCCTTTTATTTAAGCTATAAGTGAATAATTTTATGGCATTTTGTTTATTTGTTAATATCACCTGCATATTATTTATGCGTTATTTGCCTTAAATATTTTTCGATGATTTAATTGTCAGTAATTAAGTAGAGTTGTTCATGTACAAAATTTAGATGTATGATAATATGTCCCCTGGCCTATTATTTATTTGTTAGTTACTGTAATTATTTTCAGTGTTTAAGTAGGTAGTATTGTTTTGTATACCTATTTTAAATATTTTCTATGTTTAATGTATTAGCAAGTAACATTTTCTCAACATATCTATTTAACAAAATTTAATATTCAATAAAATTTGTGCTAATGGCAACTGGTGCTTTAGCCTATGATCTTTAAGGTATGTTATATTTTTAATTGTTTTAGTGATCAGGGTTGTTGCTAATGTAGCACATATATCCCTAAATATTGTTTATATATATTCATTTTATTGGTGTTTAGCATAAATTTTGTACTCTAGCTGGAGATATTACTGCCAAGCGTTTTTTGGCCATATTGTTGCAATAAATTTGTATTGTTTTAACCTCTTTTTCTTCTTTCTGATCATACTAAGTGATCTGGCGCCCATTTCCGAACCCACACCCCGCTTTCCTTTACTAAAGACCGAATCTAAACATCAAGCTAGTCGTTCTTTTGTTACCACTCCCACCTAGGGCAACCCACCATCGGACTAGTTATTTGTCTAAAGCCTGAAGTTATAATATCAATCTAAAACAAACTAGAGTCCCAATAAAAAAAACGAAGTGAAGGGGTAATAGTAGGTATTTTTTTAACAAAAATTTTTCGAATTCGGTTCCATTTTGGCATGAAATTGAATGTGCATTTGAAAAACACAGATGTTCAAAGTCACCCCATTAAGAGGGGTAAATTCGAACGATAAAAATGATATAAAAAAGAAGTTATTGAAATTAAATTATAAAACATAAGCAATATTTGACTAATAAAGGTATAACAATTCTAAATTATTTTTTTTGGCATTTTTTTGTCTCATGATTGCTAAGCTATACACATAAAACCTCAAAATCGCGTTCGAAATGACTCCGGATTGCGGTACCAAATTTGCAAGCTTTATCTCAAAAACTGTGGCTGCTATCGACTACAGACATGCAGACAATTTTTTTTCTCATAAAGTTGTTTTTTCATTATAATTCGTCGATGTGCAATAATTTTTTTTCTCGAAATTGTACCTTTTTTTCCTCTTTCATTCTTATGTCTCTTCTGGTGGTACCACATTCACCGAATTTAATGTGTCACCTAAAATGTTTTTGACAATCTTAACTGCCAAATTTGGGAAGTCTCCATTAGTATTTTTTGAGTTATCGCGGATACACACGCACCGACAGACATCATTCGGAAATAGTCTAAATGGATTCAGGGAGGTTGAGGGTTCAAAACGTATGTATCAATCAAAATCTCGAGATCGAAAAAAATCACAATTACTATACTTCCTTATATTAGGTATAAGAAAGTAAAAATATGGATTTACACAACGAAAGCACCAATAATCATTTAAAAAATGACTAAACTTTTCATAAAATGACTAATTCGTAATTTGTCTACAACGTATACACATTTTAAAATTTATTCTGTAATATCTTTAAAAATTATTCAAAATAGATGCAGAAGAGCATTCGTCTAATTGTAAATAAAAAACTAAAGATTTTATTCTATTTCTTATTTTATTTACACCTTCAATTTATATTCTTAAAATTACTTCATTAGTGGTTACTGTTTTTACAAAACAATACGTAAGTCCTATACTAAATTCAATAAGTTTGCATAATATAATAGTTGGAAACGATTAACTTTTCATTACTACAATAAATTTTATTTGTACACCCTTTACATGAGCAAACCATTACCCCTCTTATCGTTCCTCATTTTAAAATAAAATATAATGTATACAATTGTCACAATAAACGAATTATGCGTAAAGCATTTACACCACGAGTTATTTTTTACTTCGCTGATAAAATACACGCCGCTATGACGGCCACTACTGCACTGATGCTTTTCAGAAAAACGGGTCAGAATAACGGCTCTTGAAGGTTCCCGGCGGCGCACAGTGGTCATTTTATTTATTCTAGGAATTAATAATACTAAAAATATAAAATCACCAATGTCATTCGTTTTAACTTTATTTCAAAGAGGGATGGTTGTGTGATAAGTGGTGTAAAAATAAAAGAAATCAGCAAAGGTGTCTACTAATCATGATTTTATAAACATGTTTCAAATAATAGGGTAAATATTTATTTAATTCAGTCGTGCTTCGTGCGTATTACAATAAAGTCTATAGTGACAGTTTGTGTCTTACGATTTTCATTTGTTCTGTCAAATACTAACTTAAAGGTTTGTAATTACAATCTATATTATAAATAGTACTTTTATTTCTTAACAAAATGTAGAAAATTAGCTATTGCATATCCTACCTCTCATAATTTTTTGTTTTTGTTTTATTTGTAACTAAGTTGACTTGCAGTACGTGTGTTCGTATTGGTTTTTAGTAAAATATTTTTTTTCAGTTACGTAATTTTCTTAGCTTCTCATTCAATTTAAAGCTAGCTGCCAAGAAGTGCCAGGAACTAAAATATTGAATCTTTTTAGGTATCATGTCGATATCGAGGAGAGACCTGTTAAGCATTTGGCGTCAAGAAAGTGTAGCAAAAAAGAAAAATTCGTCAGTTTTGGCTTATGTTTTGTAAAAACTTAATTTAATAAGAGTATGAAAATGAAGAAAATATTCCAAAGTTAAAAAAATTGTGGGCAGTTTTAATAGTAAAATTGCGAAAATGTGGAAGGATTGTAAACGTACTTTAAAAGTTTTTGAAGCAAGACATCACCAATGGCTTGATGAGATGTTTTTTAGTGAAGACACCTCCGCCCAGACATCAGCAGAATCTTCACATGCCAAGAAAGGCCGACCTTATAAAGATTTTGGTGAAGTCAGTGACCAAAGGAAAAGACAAAAAATTGCACCTTTATTGGAAAATCATTCCAAGGAAGAGTTGACCTTTGCAGCCCGTAAAAGCCTTGAAATTTCTGGACGACAAGATGCAGCTAAAATGGTGCAACAAGTTTCAGACTTTTCTCCCACTAGAGCAACTAAAATCAAAAGAGCTTTACAAGCACCAAGTTCATTGCCTATCAAATATACCCCAGAGGAAGCCCTCGCATTGTATGTAGATGGTCGATATACGAAGAATTCATATATATTAATGCAGTCCAGAGCAAAATCTAGAAATGCAAATATATATCCTAATTACAATTTTCTACTAGATGCAAAAAAGGAAATGCTATCTAGAGGAAGAACATATTATTGTGTCAGATATATCAGCAGAAGTTAACTTGCAAGCACTTGTCAATCATACAGCACATAGAATCGTAGAAGTACAAAAGGATGTATTTTATCAAAGAATGTCAGAGTTGTCACAAGATGTGACTCTTCTATATAAAAGGGGATGTGACGGTAGTGCAGGCCAGTCGACCTACAAACAAAGGTTTAGCAGTGAGGGCAGTCAATCTAAAAGTGACACAAACTTATTTGCTGTATGTCTTGTTCCGCTGCAGCTACGTACAGAGAATGGGCTTATATTATGGCAGAATCCGCGTCCATCATCTACGAGGTACTGCAGACCCATTAAGTTGATTTTTGAAAAAGAAACCACAGAATTGACAAAAAGGGAGATTCGCAACATTGAAAATCAAATAAAGGAAATTCAGCCAACAATTTATATTTCACTAAACAATAAAATAATTGTGAAACATGAATTAAAAATGAATGATTGATGGAAGGACATTTGGAATCATCAGCGATGCATCTACGCAAACGTGTGGTATTTGTGGAGCAACTCCCAAGATGATGAATCAGCTTGACAAAATTTGGGGTCTCCAACCTGAATCTCATCTGTTTGATTATGGAATTTCAAATCTTCATGCGTGGATAAGGTGCCTAGAATGCTGCTTACATATTTCTTATCGTCTGGAATTAAATAAGTGGCAAGTTCGTGGTAAGAATGATAAGGAAAAAGTTGAGAGAAGGAAAGCAGAAATAATTAATAGGTTAAAAAAAGAGATGAACGTATTGATTGATATACCCAAGCCTGGCTATGGAACAACTAACGATGGCAACACCGCGCGAAGACTTTTCCGTGAGTTTCCCCTGGCTTCCTCAATAACAGGTCTAGATAAAGAATTTCTGAAACATCTATATGTCGTTTTATTAACAATATCATGCGGATATGCCATCAACACAGAAACATTCGCCAATTATACAAAAGATACCGCTAAAATGTTTGTGCAACTTTACCCGTGGTATTATATGCCTTCGAGCATACACCGCATACTAATTCATGGCTCTGATATAATCAAGGCAGCTGCTCTTCCCATTGGAATGTTTTCAGAAGAAGCATTAGAATCTCGAAACAAACATTTTAGACTATATCGTGAATTTTATACTAGAAAATTTTCCAGGGAAACAACTATGCGAGATTTGCTAAATGCTCTTCTATTTTCTTCAGACCCTCTTATATCTTCATTATCACAGTGCATAGGAAAACGTTTACACAAAGAACCATTGATTAAAGAGGTTTTAGAATTGCTACAAGAACCACAGTTGGCGAGTACTTTGCTACCGACAAATAATGATCCTGATGGTTCTGACGATTCTGACATCGAATACTAAATTGTATTCCATAGATTAAGCTCCCAGAACTTTACTAATAGTGTTATTGGTTATTGTATTTCAATAACACTGTTTTATGTTAAATGTAAATTAATATTTATTTCAACATAAAATCAAAAAAGTTTCAATCGAAAAATAAAAATGTTAAAGTTTTATTTGTCGCTTTTTTTTTATGTATATCATAGGTAAGGACCTCATAAGTAATTTATCAGTTAATCTTAAACAAATGAATTATAACAATAATTTAGAAAATTAAATTTTACACCGCTATTTATTATTTCCTAGAATAATTAAAATGACCACTGTGCGGCGAGGCCTAGCAACAAGGAGAAATAAGCTACTAGTTATACTGTGGTCTCAATTATGCAAGAAGAATAAACTAAAAGATGTGCTTGATCAGGTTTCAGCCAATCAAAACTTAAAGCGTCACGGTGGCGTCATTGGTAGCCAATTAGAGGCCCAAAAAAACATAATATATCGTGTTCCAAATTATTACACTAAAACAATCTTAAATCAATACAATGATTACAGTGTAAGATTCCATAATATAAAGGTCATTAACTAACTGTTGACTGAAATGTCAAAAACTTTATTAAAATCAGTGATGTAAGAATATAAAAAATGAAAATATAAACTTTCTCATGAAATAAACAAAATCAGCAAAATCGTGATATACGCAGATAAAGGCAAGTGTGTTTCGTAATGTATATTTTAGGCTGAAGGACCTTAATGGATCAGCATGTTTTATAATGCTACTTTTTAGATTTGTCTGATACGAACACTTCACACATGCAGTTCTGAGTTTTGATGTTTAAGCATATCATGTCTCAAAAGACTAGCTGTAAGTTTAGTTTCATATGAACATTTATCACAAGCGTACATTTTTATTTCTGGAGGTGTCCGATGGGTCCGCATGTGTATAACAAGACTACGTTTATGTTTTGTCGCAAACGAACACCTTTCACATTGATGCATTTTTATTTCTGAAGGTCTTTGGTGGATCAACATGTGTTCCCTAAGATTACTTTTACGTATGGTGCCAAATGAACAGTTTGCACACCAGTACATCTGTATTTTTGAAGCATTTAGATTGGTCAGCATGTGCAGTTTACTATCATGGGTCAGCATATGTCTTGTAATACTACTTTTAATTTTGGTTTCATATGAACACTTTTCACACTTGTACATTGGTATTTCTGAAGGGCTTAGGTGAATCAATCTGTGTTGCTTCAAATTACTTTTATGTTTAGTCTCAAATGTACATCTGTCACATTTGAACATTTTTATTTCTGATGGATTCTGGTGAATCCGCATGTGTTTGTTAAGCCTATATTTAAATTTAGTCACATGTGAACATATTTCACACTTATATGTTCTTAATTTTGAAGGCTCATGGTGGGATTGCAGTGTCAGATGATTATCTTTTGATGATGTGTCCAGTGTTTCAGGGCTGCTTATTTGTGGAATACTTTGATGGGTCATCAGCATATGTCTTGTAATACTACCTTTAAGTTTAGTTTCAAATGAACACATTTTACACTTGTACATTTGTACTTCTGAAGGGCTAAGGTGAATCAACCCGTGTGTCTTAAAACTACCTTTATGTTTAGTCTCAAATGAACAACTTTCACATCTGAACATCTTTATTTCTGAAGGACTCTGATGGGTTAGCATATGTCTTTTAAGACAATATATATGCCTGGTCTCGTATGAACATATTTCACATTTGTACATTCTTACATTTGAAGGCGTATTGTGGGTTTGCAGTGTGAGATTATATTTTGGTGATGTGTCCAATGCTTCATACTTGTAATATGTCGATCGTGAGGGGCCGTTTATTTGTGGAATACTTTGATGGGTCAGCATATGTCTTGCAATACTACTTTTATATTTAGTTTCATATGAACATTTTTCACACTTGTACATTTGTATTTCTGAAGGGCTTAGGTGAATTAACCTGTGATGTCTCAAACTACCTTTATGTTTAGTCTCAAATGTACATCTTTCACATTTGTACATTTTTATTTCTGAGAGATCTTGGTGTGTCAACATGTGTCTTTTAAAATTATTTTTATATTTAGTCTCATATGAACACTGGTCGCACTTGTACATATTTATCTCGGAGGAGCTAATATGGGTAAGCATGTGCCTTTTAAAACTCTTTTTATATTTCGTCTCATGTAAACACTTGTCACATTTGTACATTCCTGTTTCTGACGGACTTTCATGGGTTAGCATGTGGACTCTTAGGTGATATTTTCGTGCCGCCTTGTAGGAACACTTTTTACATTTATACATTGTTGTCTCCCTTGAAGGTCTTTCATGAACTAGTATGTGGCGGTCAATGTCTTCTAGACTTCTTGTTTCATAATGACATATATTGCACTTATAAATAATTATTGGAGGTGACGGGCTGTTCTGGTAAGTATAACTTTCATATTTACTTATTTTCTTCAACACCAATTGAGATGAGGATGTACTATCTTCATATCTAAAAAAAAACTAATGTTATTTTCTAAATAATCAACATAATAGTTTTCAAAGTAGAAACAGGATATGTAAACATTTAGTGAAAAAGTGAGGCCCCATATGTATAAATTAAAAAAAAGTTTCATGTTTTGTAATAATTTGATGAAAGTATGATTTTTATTTTTTAAATAATAATTAAATATTTGTATACCTAATGTCATTTAATGATTTTCTTGCAAAAATATATGCTTTGTTATAAAAAATGTACTCTACTAACTTCATACAGGCGGCTTTTCAAATCATGAAATAATTTTTATAGGCAGCTGTCATGTTGACGTTACTACAAAAACTACGTATTGTTAAGTTATGATGAGAAGATTAACATTACAAGAAACTATAACAAAAAGTAACGAGGGGTAAACCGCTGACAAAAAATTTGTACACTAATTCTGCTCAACTATGTGAAAAGGCAGCAACTGCAAAAAATCATAATAAGATTATTCTATGGTTGGATTGCTACCTCATTCCTCTACTTTATTAAAAAAAGGCAGTAAAATAAATATATTTAAAAGAATAATTATATAAAAACATTTACTGCCTTTTTGATATTGTGAGTTGCTGCAACACAAAGAAGCAGTAAGTAGCACATGGTCTGCAAAAAAGCAGTATCTGCAGGCCGCCTGCTAGATGCTGTCTATTTACAATGTAAAACACCCTCTCACGATGTAGACACTGGTTTTCTTATATTATTTCTCTCTAGTTGCATGTAATTAGTTGCTGGTGTTATTTGTTTGTTTCTGTGAAAATAATGAAAAAAAAATGGAAGGAAAAAGGCGAGTAAACGAGATTTAAATAACTTAAACATTTAATTGAATTTTCTTCAAGAGGTATATGTAGATGTCATATTTTTTTCGAACAATTATGGAGAACAAAAAAAATCAGTGGTGAATTTAGTAGTTTTTTTTTTACATTCTCAGGCAACACAAGATGGTATTATAAACGTTTAATAAACGTAACGAAGGTATATTTTAGGTAAAATATATCCCGTAAACGTATATACTAAACGTTTATAATAAAATACGTATATAATTCCTTTCATAAATGTATTTTTTTAAACGCTCTTCGTATAAATTAAGTACGAAATAATTCTATTGTAGACTACTAAGTCTATATTTTTTAAACGTTTTTGTTAAATGTAATATAAAGCCTTTAGGTAAATTATTTAATATATTAAACGTTGATGTAAAACGTTTAATATACTCATTATATATTACGGATGATTTTTTTACCTTAAAATGCAATTAAAATACAATTCTTAATATCCACAATATAGTATCGGTTTAATAACCGTTTTGTGTTAACGTGTAAATCCCCTAAAATTAAATGTGTAGTTTAACGTTTAGAAACTGTGCTTGCAGCAGGCCACGGAGCCGTCTCGCTCATACTCGTACGATACCGCCTGAGCTCGGATAAATGCAAGTTTATTATTGGTTTCGTATAGACCTCATGACCGAAAACATGCAGGAACATAACCTTCTCTATGAATAACGTGTTGGTCGCCATTGCACATTTTATTATACGTTGTGTAATGTTTCAGTGTTTTTTGTGTATTATTTGCTATTGTCTTTGTTGATTTTTGTTTAAATCAGTGGTCAAAACTTCGCAAAACTGTCATTGGGTTAGTAATATATGTACCTACAGTATTTGCATTACTTGATTTAGTATAAAACATAATATACTTATGTATACTTAAATGAAAAATGATTACCTATCGAAAATGGATTATACGTTAAAGATACTTGATAAAATGTTTCAAATAAATTAATTTCTGCAGTAATATAAGACCATTATGTTTAATGGTTTAATAATATTGCATGTGTTTTACTGTAACTATGTAATTTAACTTTGTTAATCAATGTTTAATTCACACAGTAAGATTATTGTGTTATAATTCTATCGCACATAAGCATTATCTTTATTGTGGTTTTGTGGATCTGTTATTCTACTATTTTCACCGAGCTTTGAAAGGTACGTACCTAAAAATTTCACTTTGCAATTTACGCCATTAAACACCTACTTATTAGTTTACGAATAAATAATGTATTACATAATTAACATTTTCTTTTGCTTTATAACTTTGAATCACTCTCGGAGTCATTTGAATCATGATTAACAAATCCCGTTTCAAACAGATCTGTATGAGATCTGTAACTGAGTTAAGAGAACAGCGTTTTGCCACAAATCCTTATCTATTATGCGTTGAGATTTACACATATTTTACGTTATGAAGGAAAATAAGCGGCTAATATACCTATTTATATTGAAAATAATCACCGATCGTGTTATACAGGGTGGTCCAATAGTGGGTTAAAATCCAATAGAAAAAATTGAAAACATGTTTCATACAATAGTTATGCTCACACCTAAGATACATATTTAAAAAATATTAGTGTTTATATTGGCTGTCCCATTATTTTGCATGCTACAGTATGGCCCAAAATAAACAGTACTGAACTTAATTTTTTTAAAATAATGCTCCACCAGAAAAACTTTTTCCTCTGTACTTAACACCATATTTAACACTTAAGCTCTAGTAGTTAATTCTTTAAGGTTTACTCGACAGGTCTATACTAGCTGACGTGAGTATGACGGCGCGCGCAAAAAGACACCGCCAACTTAATTTCAGTACTGTTTATTTCGGGCCACACTGTATTTCCTTTATTTTAAATGGCAATTTCTGTTTTAATGGTTTTACCAATTTATGTGTATTTTTTCTCTACCGCAAAGTGAACCGTTAATAAATTTTGATAATTTAACAATTTTGACAGTTACAGTATGCTTTCAACGCCGAGCCGAGCTATTTGACCGCCTGTGGTCAAAATTAAATATTGCGACCCGTTGTAGAACGTTTTACAGAAAAAGTCGCGGATTCAGAAATTCCAAAGCGGGGGGAGGGAGAAACCTCCTTTGTTCTTCGTTCGTAAAAAAAAAACAAGAATGTTATAATAAATTGAAGAGCGGAGGGGGAAATCTCCATTATCCTTTTCTCTTTTGATTTTGTCTTAAGACCGCAGGTCGTTTCACCGCCCCTTGATGCGGCCGCCCACGGTTCACACATCACACACCTGGTTGGCATGACACTGGTATGTTTTATAAAGTTCCATAACTTCTGCAGAAATTAAAGTAGAAATATCTAAATTTAGGCAGTATTGGAATAATACCTATCTTTAGATACCAAGAAAAATTGAGCTTTTATTATTATTATAGACTGCCCATTGTGCTCGTTATAAGTAAGACTTATCAGAAGATGTTAACTCTCTCTACGAAAGAGAGAAGTTTCTTCCAAGATAAATAAGTCCCTTAATTCTTCTGGCTGAAAAATTGAGATTGCAATCAATGTTTTAAGTTGGAACGATTTCAAGGTCCCATATGTTTGATGTTTTAAATAGAATCCTCCATTGTCTGTCACCACAGTTTTCTACATGAAATTTTAGACCAATAACCAAAAAATTTACCGTTTTCTAAATTACCAATTTTCTACTGATTTTCAAACACTACTGAGTTTACAGATTGGTAAATGTATTAGTTATCGGTAGTACATTTGATGTAGAAAACGATGTTGTCAAAAAATGGCGAGCGTGATTAAAAAAAAAAACGAGTGCGATATCTTAAAATGTTTTCAATTTGTTTCAAAATTTCATTGTAACAAACAATTCCTCCAAAAGTTATTGAATTTTATAAAACACTGCATCTGTCAAAATCATTGAAAATTGTTTAGACCTTTCAAAATGGTTCACTTTAGAGGTAAAACATTTTATGCAAACTTGAGTAAAAATCAAACAGGGAATTCAACAATGTAATAATACGTAAAGTGGTCCATGGTGTTTCGTGGCTGCATAACTTTAGTATGAATATTTCATACTAAAGGACATAAGGGAAATATTGGTCTTTGTCGCATTCTCGGACCACCTCTGTATTTACAACTTAAAAATTATTAAATATTTATTTATATCCAATGAAAATTATACTCATCTCATTGGACGCCGACGTTGTTCATTTCAGTTTTGTTTAATCATATCACTGAAAATAATATGATTCATGGTTTGTTATTAAATGTTGTAATTGGAATTGTATATTTTTTGGTTGGCTCCTTCAGTTCTGATTTTCTGATTACAAACACTCAATCAAAAATCCTTATTTTTGTCTACTTCACGTAGTAAGTGGGTAAAATTAGAGGTGGGTAATAATGTGAAATACTATTATATTCACAAGGCTATTACGGCGGATTGTGGTAAATAATGTTAAATCCACTTTATCCAATAGTTTTAATGTAGATATTTACAGATACAGACAAGACACTCCTGACATTCAGGTTAAGCCAAGTTTATCAAGTAAAATCTCCACTGAATCAGTTGTTGCAGAAAATGCTGCTACACATGTAGTGATAACAATAATTGTAGTAATGACATTTCCAAAATTTACCTTTCTATGTTACGGCATTTAATTGGAGCAGAAAACTTTACAGGTGAATCCATACTCTCTATTGGCATAGGTGCATTCGATGCCATTAAAAGTAATAATAGCGAAACAGATTTTTTAGAAAAGTTCAGAAAGTGGGCCATTAATAACAATATTACACATAAGGCAATTAACGAATTAATACATATAATTCATACAGCATTTCCTTTTTTAAAGAAAGATGCTTGAACTATATTGTGGACCCCTGGAAAATCGAAAAATCACAGCTTGATAACGGCGAAATGGTCTATTTTGGAGTAGAAAAAGGCATAAGAAAAAGAAATGAAGATTTTAAGCAGACAGATGAACTCATTTCATAAATGTGGATGGAATACCATTATTTAAAAGTAGTTCGACGGAGTTTTGGTCATTTTTAATTCAGAGTGCTTGTTTTAAAAAAACCTCATCCTTCAATTTATTCATAGGAAAATTGATGAACTTACGGTTTTCTTGGACACTATAAATTATCCACATTGGTTGAAAAGTGGTGAACCTCTATTCTTGTCAAATTATATTTTAGTCTCTAATTTTGTCGATAAGAAACTGGAGGTACATTAATTTTCATTAAAGATAGATCTCTCAAATCCCATTGTTTTATAAATATAGATAAATTTGACCACGTTGGTCGAAAAAGAATTTGAATTTTCTATTATTTACTGCCCAACGTTTATCGCAGGTTAGAAATATTATTAAATCAGCTTCCACCAAAAGCATTAATAATCTTGACTGGAGATTTCAATATAATTTTTTTCGACAGCGCATCAGTAAGTACTCAAACATTATCTAATCTACTGACTTCCTTTAATCTACAGTGTCACGTTAATGGAGCAACACGAATTACTTCTCACACAGCTTCTATGCCAGACTACATATGTACAAATATTGATAGTGCTACTGTCAGTTGTTCGATTATTAATGCAGGACTGTCTGACCATGAGGCCATTCTCTGTAAGTTATCACTAAGGCTATCGCAATGAATAATTGTAGTTCTATTATTTTAATATGTACCGAAAAGTTTACAGGAAGATTATTCTAGTTGCTAAACAATTATATTATAGAAACAGAATTACTCAGGCACCAAATAAACAAGGAGAACCATGGAAAATTGTAAATACTCTTAGAGGAAAAGATAATAATTCTTCCGTTAATTCTAAACTGAGCTGATGAAATGAATAATTTTTATTGCACTATAGCAAAAAAACTGTGTGATAAAATTACTCCAAAGGACGATCCTATAAAATATTTGAGTCATATTTCGGTATCAGAATCATTTTTTCTTACTCCCACCGATGTATAAGACATTAGGAATATCTTTAATGACCTCAAAAGTGGATGCTAGTAGATGGGATATTTCATTAAAAATTTTCCTAAAAATTGCCAGGTAATGTTTAGCAGGTTTTGGCTGATGTTATTAATATTTCCTTTGAAACGGGCTTTTTTCCATCATGTTTAAAAATTGCAGATGTTATTCCATTAATTAAAGATGGAGACCATGACTCGCCTTCAAATTATAGGCCTATCTCGTTGCTACCTACGTTAGCAAAAATAGTAGAAAAATTGATTCAGAAGCGAGTTTTAAACTTTTTAAATATGTATAAACTACTCTGCTCAGAACAGTTAGGTTTTCAGGCTTCAAAAAATACTAATGATCCCATATTTGTCTTTTTAGAGAAACTATATTTTGAACTTAACGAGCAGTGTTCTGACTGTGTGAATCATGGAATACTGCTCAGGAAACTTGTGATGATAATTTATTGTCTTTTAACGTACCTAAAACTAATATTATCACTTTTAAATGCAACCTAAACGAGGTATTCCTGGAGGATAAAGTTGTTAAAAACCAAATGGATAATAGTGGATTGATAATAAATTAAAATTTGAGAACCATATATCAAAGTGAAGCAATAAGTTAGCTTCAAATTGTTATGCAATTAGAGTGATGTCGAATGAATTAGATATGGCTACCACAAAAAGTGCTTATTTTTCACTTAAGTTATGGCATTTGTTTTTGGTATTTCTGTTCACAATATTTATTCAATAAAATTTTTCTGCAAAAAGAGCTATAAAATATATGTGTAAGGCTATAGTAAGAGACTCATGTAGACCATTGTTTTTGAAGTTTGGAATGTTGACTCTGGCCTGTATATTTATTTTACTGTATGTCTTATACATAAAAAATTTAAACATGATATAAACACCAGATCCGTACATTATACACGTAATAGATTTAACATCACACTTCCTATTCCTTCATCTACTCAGACAAAAAACTTGATTGTTTATGATAGTAAAAAGATATTCAATCATCTTCCTGTAAACAAGGTATGGTCACTTGCTCAGGACAAATAATCACAGTACTGCTCTTTATGAGAAATCAACTGTATATTCTGGCACAAAAGTACAATAAATTACCTACTGATATAAAGAGTAGTCCTAGCTTATTTATGTTCAAATGCAAGCTAAAGAACTTCTTGTTTAAAAACTGTTTTTATAGTTAGTGAATTTTTGACGTCACAAGTGTAGTGTTTATTTTTTTTACCTTTTTCTTTGACGTCACAAGTGTAGTGTTTATTTTTTTATCTTTTTTCTATGTTCTTGTATCGTATAATACTTAAATCGACGTACTATTGTACTTTTACCTATACTTGTTTAGTGATTTATTTATTTATTTATTTACTGGTATTTGTTTATATTTGTTTTATTCTACTTAATTATATCTGACGACCACATCTATTCACTGTAATAACCTAAGTGTTAATAAATGAGTATGAGTATTATGCTATAATAATTAAATACCTCTTAATCCAACACAACTGAAATAAAACATGAGGCGTAATAGTTGTAATACTCATTCAGTTTAGGAAGAAATGTCGTAAGCCACATTGGGAGGAAGCTAAAAGGTGATAACCCACATTGGAAATGGGAATACTGGAAGTATAAAATTATTTATTTCATACTAATTGAAATAATAATAAAGGAAATATGTACTTGATTATTTATATGCGTTATCATTAAAAGTTTTTAAACGTTTTTTGCTTCTCCTGAACAATTTACTCAAATTTGGAATACGACCTGTTAGAACTAAAACGTCGATATGTAGAAATAAAATGCCTAGAAGTTGTCTAGCTATACAATGGCAGTATGGCAGGAGTTGTCTGAACTTGATCAGATGGCAGATCATTGTCGAATTTCCATAAAATTAAAGAAACAGACCCTTAGAATGATATTCCATGCTTGTAAAAACAGTTGGGTAAAATTCAAGAAGGATGCGGAAATTTAAAGGATCTCTAAAATCAAAATCCTCAAGATTTCCTGCATGACAAAATGTGTTTCAGAAATCTTAAAAAAAAATGGGTCAGCAGAATAAATAAAAAAATTTGAGCACTCAGAAAACATCCTCATTTACCTAAAGAACAAAGAGAATAAATGTTGAAATAAAATCCTTATGTGAAATTCAAACAGACCTTGTGAAGTATACTGTTTAAAATATAGTTTGCTAAACCAAAGGAAGAAATTGTTTTAGAAATTTACAAAAAAATAGTAGTTAGTGTTAGGAATGTTGAATTTATAAACACGTTAGTTATGGAAGTCTCAATATCCATTGCAATGAACAAAAAATGTTGGGCAATATTGTTGAAATATTTTTTTGTCCAAAATCAAAAATGTAAAAAAAAATTCCATACCAGAACTTAAATCAGGTCTGAAAGGTCTTAAAAGGCCGCACTTCGATTCAATCAATAATTCCAGGTATATTGTGGTTCCATTTCAAGTGAGACACACTGTATGTGAGATTTTCTTTTCCGAGCAATTTGTGAGTAAAGGATATCAATTATTTTGGAAAAGAGCTTGCTGTTTTACACCTCACTGATTTCTTAATTACCTACAATTGGGAAAATTACCTTTCAGAGTCGTTTTGTTCCAATTTAATTTCAATTTCTTCATTACTTATATTAAATTCTGGTTGTTCTGTTTCCATATGATTTCCACAATCTATTTCTTCTTTCACACTAATCACTTCTTCATTTTCATCACCTGTTCCCTCCATTTTAGGCATTTCATTGCAACCATCTTCATACTTCAATACTGTGTCTAGTATGCTATTCAGTTTGAATTGATCTTCAACATCTATTTCATCCATTTTCTTCTTAAATTTTTCTTCCACATTCAAGCAGTCTGTTATAAAACTTGAAAGACTTTGTACTGAATCAAAACAGGATTTGCATGTTATTAGTTCTTCTGTAATACTTAAATTCTAAAACAAGAATTAAACATTAAGTCATAAAAACTGTTGGAATTAAATGTAAAATTTCATTAGACGGAATGAAACTATTTAAGAGACATAACGGCATGTCGCCAATGTTCACATAACAGTGACCACTATGCACATTGTTTGTCTAGGAGGTTGTCTAAAAACAATGTCTTCAATTAATACATAATTTCACATTAAAAAACTGACACTACTTTTTTGTGGATGTTGTAATTGACAAATAACATTTAAAATTAAAATTAGAACCCACAATTAAAACAACTCCCTGTACCTTGTGTAGGAGGGCACTACATATTTAGAGGCAACGGACACACAGTCAATATTCAGATATGTTAGGATTGATCTCCATTTTAGAAAAACTCCCATCAAACCTGCAACTTCGGGGTGAGAGGCTTACCGCTCAATTATGAAGTTATTAAATTGCATTTGAATATTTATTTAATTAAAATATGAATTATCTAAATATTATTTATACTCCTCAATTATTATTCAGTCTTGTCTCATAAATACTAAGTATGTAGTTTTCTTATTCCATGCCAGATTCAGCACTATTTTCAGTCAAAATATTTGGGCATTCAGACCATCGAAGTCATATTCTCTTTCTTTGCTTTAGTGTCAGATAAGCTACATCCCAGTGGTTGTTATTTATTACTAACTATTAATTACCTAATCAATACTAATTTAAAGTTGGCTTAAATAGTTATAGTGGAAATATTGGTGAAAACTTCTAAAAAACGGCAGCATAATAGTGATAATGAACATGATTTAAAAAGAACACTTAGAATGCCGTCCCTAGTTAAATTGTCCTATATGCATTTTTTGGATTTCCCCGTTTATTATACATCTTGGTTGCCCAGTATGAATCTATGTATTTTTCCAAGTAAGAACATCCTAACTGCACTTGATATTCCTTAAATTCGACTAAATATATTGTCCTATGTGGAAAATAAACGCATTTTCTATATTGAAATATCCTGTCTAACAGTTGCTAAGGTAAATTGTCCTAACTCGCCTTGCATTTGCAGATAGGACAATTTATCTTTGCAGGTATTTAAATGTAGTTTATTTACCTACTATTATTAAACCACGTAGGATGTTATTCATTAGTAAGCTAGATTGTTGCACATTAGGAATATAACCTAAAATAAACCTCTTGCAGCATGTCATTAGTAAGTTTGAAGTTAGGAAAGTGTATTATGTATCGAGGTAGAAAAGTTAAAAATATAAGTATGTTATTATCATTATCATCATTAAAAGTATCTAAATGTTCTCTTTTCTATAATAGTTTAAAGTAACTAGTGTATAGAGTATAAGTACCGGCATTGCATTTTCGGATAAAATATAAATACATACCGTGTTCACAGACAGCGACAACCTAGGCACTGAACACGGACGCTTTAAGTGGACGAGGGAACTTCGGGATGACTTGCTGACCTGCCGCGAGAGTAGCGAACCTGAGCGAAAGGGATACATGGCGCGAATGCATGCACTTTGGTGCGAAATGCATCCAGAGCATCGCGCCTTCTCTCAACAACATCTGAGAGATCAAGTATTCTTTCTGCTCAGGACAGGTTACGTAAGGGCACCCCGTCAGCTGGAAGAACTGCCAGCCGCAGTACCACCGCGGCAATTACCAGCTGATGGGGAACATCCTTTAGAGTTCACCGGTGTAGACTTAAGGACGAGGGTTAACCTTAACACCAGGGCTAACCTAAAGCCACAAGACCTGGCTAGAATGGACGCGGTCATCGATGAGGAAATTCCGGAAGATGTAGACATCTGGCAAATCAACTGTGCCGTGTACAACGCCGCGAAGCAACTCGTCCCCCGTGAGAGGTCAACCAATCACGGGGTCGAGAAAGCCAAGCGGCGTGTACAAAAAAATCGAAGGCAAGATACAGTCGGCCAGACAATACGCTTCTCGGATCCAGAGTTTGGTGGAATATAAGACGTCTGGTAGAGTTTTTACTCCCAGAATCCGGCGCATAGCAGCCGGATTAAGACGTCAACACCATACTCTAAATCTGACAGTGATGCTTACCATCAAGCAGCACTGTCTAGATAGGATCCGAGCGCTCATGGCGATAAAGAAAACATTGAAGAGGCGGGTGAGGAGTATGGAACAAAACAATTTGTTCCGTACGAATCCTTCCCGCCTCTTTCAAGAGCCACAGCGTGTTGTCGAGAATCCGCCGACTGTAGAAGATGTCGAAACCGTCTGGAAGGGAATCTACGAAACGACGCGTCCATTCAATAGCGACACTCCATCAATTGCACACTTCGAGGCTCTGTGCCACAGACATCTTCAAGAGCCAGAAGAAGTGTGCCCGGCAATCAGTACGGAGGAAGTCCAACAGGCACTTGTTGGTACCAAGAACTTCGCTGCCCCGGGCCCAGACAGCATTAACAACTGGTGGTGGAAGAAATTTCCTTCCACTCACCGCCGTCTGGCGCGAGTTTTCAACTCATGGTTGAACGAGGGGCAGCAGATTCCGGACTGGTTCGTCGAGGGACGTACTGTGCTTATCCCCAAAAAGGGGGATCTTTCCGACCCGAGAAATTATAGGCCGATCACTTGCCTCAACTCCTGCTACAAGATATTTACACGTATCTTGTATGCCAGGACACTGAGGTCGGTTGATCCGGTCTTTCAGCAGATACACGAACAGCGTGGCGCCAAGAAGGACATGGCAGGTTGCAAGGACAGCCTGCTGATAGACCGCTGTATTACACAGGATTCTGTGCAATACAAGCGGAATCTATCGATGGCCTGGATTGATTACCGCAAGGCATTTGATACAACATCGCATGAGCTATTGTTGTACTTGCTCGAATGTCTTGCGGTACCAGCACCACTAGTGAGATGCATAGAACAGCTGCTGCCGCTCTGGAAGACCCGCTTCATCATAACATCAGGTGCACAGCGGGTCACGACAGAGCAGGTAGCATTTAGGAGAGGAGTTTTCCAGGGTGACTCCCTGAGTCCTCTCCTCTTCTGCATCTCACTGCTGCCGTTGTCTGTTGGGCTTCGTCAAACCCGCGGATATCAATGTGGGCCACCCAGCGACCGGAGGCATAAGGTCACCCATCTATTTTATATGGATGACCTTAAACTTTATGCCTCCGGAGAGCGCGAACTACAAAACGCTCGGGTTGGACAAATGTGCAGTCGTCCACTTCAAGAGAGGACGATGCGGGGAATTTCCTGAAGATGAGCAGCTCGCAGACGGAAGCATCCCTAAGACATCTGGATGCCGGAGAGACCTATACATATCTGGGTGTGCAACAAAAGCACATCCAGGATGTATCACAAATAAAAGATTCTCTCCGCGGCAAGTACAGACACCGCCTCCGAAAGATTTGGTCTTTCGAACTTTCGGGGAAGAACAAGGTGTCTGCAACCAATATGCCTGCCGTTCCGATTCTGCTCTACTCCTTCGGAGTAGTAAAGTGGAGAGTAGATGAGCTGCGTCAATTAGACAGAGATACCCGCAAGATGATGAATATTCACAGAAGTATTCATCCTAGATCGTCCGTTCCTCGTGTGTACCTCCCACGACAACGGGGGGGCCGAGGACTCTTGAGCCTGGAGTGTACGCATGGCAGAGTAGTACTGAGTATGGCATGTAACATACTCAGGAGCTCAGATCCCCTCTTGCGGTTCGTAAAACATCACGAAACTGTAGGAGTGGGAGCAGGATTGTTCAAGGCAGCAAAAAGAGCCGCAGATGAACTCATTCTCGCATTTGACATCAGGCGAGGAGGCCGGCGAGGTGCTGATGTTGAGTCAGTCACCGAACTTCAGCCAAATCGTCTGAAAGCCCGAATTAGAGCTGCCGAACAGGAAAATCTGTTTCGGCAGCACGGTGATAAACCCCAGCATGGTGTCTTCTATAAGAACATCGAAACACTGGGTTTATCGACCAGGCTGACCTTCGCCTTTCTAAGGTCAGCAGGGCTTAAGTCGGAGACCGAGGGATTCATCATGGCCTGCCAAGATGGTGTTATCAACACCTTGGTCTACCGTAGCCGCGTGTGGCGTGTAGAGGTTCCTGATATCAACTGCAGGACCTGCCATCAGGCGCCGGAATCGCTCATGCATTTACTTTCTGCATGCCCCATATATGCGATTTCGGCCTACATCCACCGACATAACGAGTGTTATACTACCATCTAAGGCACTCGTACGGGGTAGACCAGGCACCAATGCTGCCTTACGTCCCCGGAGATATTGAGTCCGTTGTCGAGAACGAGAAATGCCGGATTTACTGGAACTACTCGTTCCTGACTGTCAGGCTAATCCAAGCCAACAAGCCTAACATAGTCCTCCTCGACCATCAACTCAACTCCGCACCTGCGGAGAAAAACATAACCTTGAAGGAGGAGGAGAAACGGACCAAATATCGCGATCTCCGGTACGAGCTCCAAGTGCTGTACCCAGGCTACTCGGTCAAAATGGTCGTCCATATTATCGGTGTACTCGGAGGGATAAAGCCTACGCTGCTCTCGGAACTGAAGATCATACCGGCCTGCCAAAAACCAGCCGAGTGGCTGGCAGGTCAAATGCAGAAGGCGGTCATTCTGGGTTCTCTCCGTCTGTTTAGGGCACACGATTCTGGTATCTACAGTCACTAACCCTGCGGGATGTGGGGAGTGGCTGTAGTTGATGCGCCGGCGCGACTCCCGTGAGGCGTCGGAGGCCACGGGAGGACTGACCGGCATCGGGAAACCGAAAAAAAATAATAATAATAAAATGTTTTTATTGATATATTTCTAAGGAGATTGCAATAAAAAAAATCAGGAGTAAAGTTAAGCTTAGAATAGGTAATCATTAAAATTCATTATTATCATCCGATAATTAAACATTTATTTCTAAATTAACAAATAGTGCCAAACATACTAAAAATAAAATAATTAAACACAAATCAGTTATAATATAATTCGAGTTAAAAAATATATATATATCATTTTAGGCCTTAGCAAGTACACATTTGATACTTAACATAAAAACAAAAAAAATAAATACCTGTTTTGTTATAAGTTAATGATTTTTCATTCTGAAAATGCTAAGATAAAGTATTTAAAAAATCATAATACTATCGAAAGATACTAAAATAAATACAAATCAGTTAATTACAACATTATTTCGTTCTCTATTGACCACATCTAAAACAACTCCCAAAAGTATATTTGACGGATATTTCACATTTTCTTCATGTCTAGCATATCCCAAGTATCACAACAAACTAGCTACATGAGCACATACTCCTAATGTCCTTGCTCCCATTTTGCATGTGCATTATGTTCCTGATATATGATCCACGTTTTGATCAGGATTTTCAAGGTAGGAAATAAAAATGAAATGTCTAAAATGAGAAAATATTTTTGCTCTTATAAGTCCTGGTTCAAATAACTGAGTTTGAAAAATAAAATCGTTGTTTGGGTTGTGATTTGTGGTGTCTTGAACATATCTTGGAGATAATTGAACTTGGTAGGTTCCTAAAGTTTTCAGCCTTAGGTAATCATAATTTATTCTAGGAAATCCTTTCAAGTCATATTGGTGAATGTTAATCCAGGGGCCTTGACCTCTTGCACGAAGCATTTGATGTTGCTCAACTTTTGTTTGAAGCAAATTAATGTATCTCCATTTCTAATTTCTAACATACATTGTGCAAGCTCCTCACTTGCATGTGAATAGGCTCGTGATATCTGTTTAATATAGCGCACGCAATTTTCAAAAAATCTGACAAGTTTACACAATGTTGAATTGGTCATATCCCTAAAATGTTTAAAAACCGATTTTAAATGTCCATTTCTTGATTCCACTATCCAACGTGTTTTTGTAATAACTATCGATTGATTCACTTCCTCTTGTAACGTGTCGATGTTAAAAAACCTTTTACGTTACACGTTTTAATAAAGTATTAAATTAATAATATCATCTCTTAGAAACCTAAACGATCCCTAATATCCATAGTTAAATCGAATATGCAATATAAGATGTGAACCGGGTAGAGCAAATCAACCGATCTTAGCAACGCGAACGCACGCTGAAACGAAAGGATGCGCGATATTCCGCCGTTTAACAAGCCGGAATTGGTCATGAGGCCATCATTTCTCGTTTGACCACTGTGCGAAACACCCGAGCCGGTCTCAAATAAATTTCCATGTTGGAGATTCGCTTGTAGGTGAGTGCTATTATTAATTAATTTGTTTCGACCCATCACTAAACAAGAATGTAATTATTGTAGGCGGTATTTGAGTACACCAGCACGAGTACACCAGCACGAGTTTAACCAGCACGAGTTAACCCAGCACGAGTTAAATCAGCACGAAATAACCAGCACGAGGAAACTAGAAATATTAATATTCGAGCTAAGGAATCATTATGTTGTTAAATGAGTACTTGTAGGAATTGGTTTTTATGGCCCAGGAAGCACGCATTTAACTTGGTTTCGTTACGGAAATTTATTGGTGGTTCGACAGAGGCATGGTATGTCATCCCGGCGTTTTCGTTAACGTAACCATCCTGTCCAAGGAAACGAAAGAAACATTGAGTCGTACCCTCCACATAGTTGGCAAAAGATAAGTACATTTTATCTATTTAATTGCATCCAAAAGTGCACGACACGTCAACCATTTTGTACAATGCTCACGTCAACCTTTATGCTTTGGTAGCCGGTACCTATAATTTCCTACTATGAACTGTCAGTAATTTAAAATAAACTTGTTTAAATTTTCCATTTTTTTTGGCTTGCATTCCAGAGAAATGTTTATTTTTCTAGAAATTATTTTGAACTTACAGTAAATTAACTTTCCAGTAATTGTGTATATTATATTCATGGCTTTGTTTTGTATTTTAATTCAATGTTTAAATAGTAGTTTTGCTTAACTGTATTTCTGTCACCCCTACGTGTGAAGAATATTCTAACCTCTGCTTTATAGTAGTTTTACCTGAAATAATAGTCTGCTACCCCTACGTGTAGAGATATTATAACCCCTGCTTTATAGTAGTTTTGCTTTATTTTAATGAATATTCTGCTACCTCTACGTGTAGAGATATTATGACCCCTGCTTTATAGTGGTTTTGCTTAATTTTAATGAATATTCTACTACCCCTTTCGTGTAGAGAATTTTGAAGGTTATATACCTTTTTAGTTAGTTTATTTAGTAAATACCGCTTTGGATAAGTATTTCAGGCACTGGAATTGACCTTCCAGGAAGTTCGTAATTAGTGTTTAAAAAATATAACAACCCTACCAAATCGTTGCTATTTGGAAAATTTAACTGTGATCATAATAACCATTACATGTGGAGCTCTAATTGTACGGGTGGTCAAACAAGATCAAATAATCTATAGATTAGTTGTCCTATTTTAACGTGTTACATTGTTATAGTTAAAGTGTATTTTTACAATTGTATGTAGTATAGTATTTATGTTTTAAAAAAAGTTTAACGTATACAGGATGTTTTCACCTTATTGAGAGTCAGCTGAAAATATAGTAAGTAATTATGTTAGTGGTTGGTCAGGTTTAAGTGTGTCAACTGGCATACTGTAAACCTCTTGTATATTTAACGAGCCTTATTTTAAAGTTAGAGGTTAGTAATTTAGTAAGGATATCTTATCTTTATCTATACCGAAAGTGAAATGTGGTAAAATTACACTTGAATTTTTTTATGATTAAAATTTGTAGCTGGTATTTTGATGTCAGAGACATTATAGTATCTTTATCTTACCGGTGGTTTTGTAATATAGTATCTTTATCTTACCGGTGGTTATGTAATATAGTATCTTTATCTTACCGGTTGTTTTACCTCATTTGTGCAGCGGTTCACTTACCGATAGTGTACTTTAAACGAATTTCAACCATAAGTTGAGAAAACCCTACAGTGGGATACAGCGTTAAAGTATAATTTTGGTAAATACACCTTTTGGGTGGCTTAATTTATCGCGTGTGGAAATTTGACGTTTTGTCGGATTTTTTTTTGTAATTTACCGTTAGAATAGCTAAGGTGTCATTATGTCATTACTAACTTTGTAATATAGTTATTGCCATTAAATTTATTTGCTTTAGGCATCATTTTGTACTAATATTTTAGGATAATCTGTTATATCAGCTGTGAGTTTGATTGTAGTATATGTTGAATATACTACCTTTACACTAACTATTTTGTAATATAGTCTATTTCTTGAAACTGTCCTTTTATTTCATAACCGACTATGGTTTGGTGCCCATTATCTTGAACCCCCCCTGTAGATTCTCTCCACTGAAGCTAGTCGTTGAAGGGCCTATCTCTGTGCGACCTAAATACCGAGGGACTAAAGTTTAACGTTCACTATAACGTACCTATATCGTATAGTTTTATAGATTATCTTTTCGTACCGTATATCTGATATTGGTATAGGATAAAAATCATTTTTATTTTGTATAGAAGAATAACGAAGGTCGTGACACTCTGTGGTAAACTACCTTTGATTACATAACAGGTGAAGTGGAATTTCGTAGTTTAAATTCAGTTCCTCAAGAAACCGAATAGCATCCCTATAGTCACGATCTACAACGAATATATCACCTTCTAGAACCCATTCTCTTAATCTGTGTTAATCTTGGGTCATGTCATGTAAAATAATTGCTGCGTCATTATTGCGAACATCCGAGATGTATTGACCATGTACGTCTAAAATATATCCATCCGGAGCGACTACTAGGCCTGCTTTTAACAAATTATACTTTTTATGGTAAGAGTAAGATGTCATTGAATTCGAAAATTGGAGCTTTTTGGAACTTTTAAATATGTACAGTCAGAGTATAAAATTGCTTTTGGATATTCTGGTTCAGGATTGTAGCGAATATTTGAAAATCTGGTGACATGGCTATTTATGAATTGTTCTTTATTCTGAACTTCAGGACAATCATATCCTAAGTTTCCAGATACAAATGTGACCGTAAGGCTCTGTCTTACAATGGTAATAGCTAAACTTACATTTTGTCGGCACGAGTAATTCAATAGTGTTTTTAAACAGGTATCTGATAATCCCTGTCTCATTTTCATCAAAAAAGTTATTAAAAGTTTCTTTGTGACATTCCTTAAATGACCGCCATATTGTACAAGATTGCAAAATTGAAATAACTCACGAAACTACTACCATAACCTCAGTTTAGTGCACATGTTTTGTTGTGCTGTGGCTTTTACATTTTTTGAGAAAAGTCGTGTTTTATTGTTTTAACCTCAAAATGTCTGATGTTTGTAGTGAGTGTAAGTCTGATATTCTAAACACAGCAGATACAGTCTTCTGTGATAGTTGTAGTAGATCATTCCACAAAAAACCATGTTCAGGCCCTAATGCATCCGAAGTTAAAGTGATGGAGCTGAAAGGGTCCCGTCAACTTTGTTTCTTCTGCAAGGACTGTCAGAAGGGTCTTCTATAAGTTCCAGTGTTGATTAAAGCGGTCGATGAGCTCCGCCAGGAAATTGAAGCACTCAAGAATGCCCCAGCAAGAACTGTAGATGTCCCATCTGCTGCTATTTCGTACTTCACCAACAAACGAACTTGATATTTTGGTTGAATTACACGAACGCCAGAAAAGGGCCAACAATTTTATGTTATTCAATGTTCCTGAGGGTAACGACTTAGACGAAGTTAAAAACATCCTTAGCATACTGACAAATAGCCCACCCAATATTTTGCATATCACTAGAGTTGGCAAAAGCAACAAAAACAATGCTAGAGGCCTGAAAGTAACTCTCAGCTCACCAGAGGAAGTGCAGATGGTCGTAAGAAATAGTTACAAACTTAAGGTCAAAAAACTATATGTGAATTTTGACCTCACTGCCAAACAGCGGGAATAGAGAAAAGGTTGGCTACAGAACTAGCGACTCGTAAGGACAAGGGGGAAAACGTTGCGATTAGATACCATAATGGTATTCCTCAAATTGTTCAGAAAAAAAACTAGTTCATGGGCCTTCATCAAATCAAGCACAGCGTTTAGAGATTTATTATCAGAACGTGAGGGGCTTGCGAACCAAGTTAGTCACCCTATAAGAAATGTTGTTGTTAATTGTTAGGCAATAATAGTGCTCAGTGAAACCTCTCTATCTGATGACTTCAGTGGTGCTGAACTTGGGTTGGTCAACTATAACGTTTATCGTTGCAACAGGAATCTCAACACGAGTACCTCTTCAAGAGGTAGTGGCGTATTGATAGCTGTTGGTAAGGATTTGCCTAGTGTTGTTTTAAATTCATCAAATGATATTGAACATATATATATATATATGTAAAAGTCGGCTCGTGCTCAAAAGCCATGACAGTGGGCTGTGCCTACTTTCCATCCAGATCTTCGGTGGTAAAATACCAAAGTTTCAGTGATAATATCGTCAAAATGTCCGAAGAATATCAGGCACAATTCTGTCTTATAGGAGACTTTAATTTACCTAACGCAAAATGGACTGTCGCCGATTATTGTTCGACTGCCACTCTCTCTGCAGGCCCTCAGTCTCAAGAGACCGAAGCCGTTGAGGTAATCTCTGATTTGTGTGCATTTCACACCTTGTATTAAGTCAACAGTATCACTAATTTTACTGGTAACATATTGGACCTAGTTCTCTCCAATGATGACGAATTAGGTGTTACCTTGGCAGATGAGGCATCGGTCCAGGCAGATGACTACCATCCGCCACTTAGTATCTTCATTAAGGACTTTGTAGACCACACCAACTCATCGGGTCTCCATTTAGAGGATTATTATTACGATTATAAATCAGCTGATCTTACTTTGGTCAATGATTACCTTGGTCAATTTAACTGGGATGGCTTGTTACTGCCTCATTCTCTAGATAATATGGTAAATATTCTTTATGATGTTCTATATTTAATTATAGATATAGTTGTACCTAAGAAGACAGTATCCCAGAGAAACTTTCCAGGGTGGTTTTCGCCGAATTTAAAAAAAAAATTGATAATTTCGAAAAAGCGAACGCATAAAACATTTAATAATTCTGGCATACGAAATGATTATATTGAATTTACTAGACTACGTTCAGAATGCAATCTTTATCTAGAATATGCTATAAAAAATTTGTGGAAGATGCAGAACTCTCTTGTTAATCAAAAAAATATTAAAAATTTTTGGAATTTTATAAACTCCACTCGCAAATGCACTGAATTGCCACCTGAAATGTTTTACAAATCTAAACATTGTCAGGACCTGCTCTCCCCAATTTCTTTGCAGAATATTTTTAAACAGTTTATTCAGAAAAAAACTTGCCCAGTCACTCCAACTGTTTCTGATGGCACTATTAGTATTTGCAATTTCTCTATTCCTATTCCCACTATTTACGAGGAAATCTGTAAGTTAGATACCTTTAAAGGACCAGGGCCGGATGGCATTCCTCCATGTGTTCTGAAATCTTGTAGTTTTGTACTATCCCGTCCCCTCCATATTATTTTCAACGTCTCATTGAACTCTGGTGAATTTCCTGATTTCTGGAAAGTCAGGTACTTAACATCTATGCACAAAGCTGGCAACAAGGCTGACGTATGTAACTACAGACCGGTATGCAACCTCAGTACGATTCCAGAACTTTTTGAAAATCTTATCACCAAATACTTAACATCCTTACTGAGTCGAACCATCATAGACGAGCAATTTGGCTTTCAGAACGGTAGATCCACAGAGCTGAACCTGCTTACTTATGTAGACTACCTGTCAGGCGTCTTGGACAGAGGGAGTGAGGTTCACTCACTATACACAGACTTCTCCAAGGCGTTTGACAGGGTTAACCATGCCGTACTATTGAATAAGCTCGAAACTCTGGGAATCGGTGGCGCACTTCTGAATTGGATAGCCAGCTACCTCTCGGGTATATCTCAAATTGTCAAAATTAATAATTTCAGGTCTATGAAATCAGGATTCCTTCCGGGGTACCCCAAGGATCTCATTTGGGACCTCTGTTGCTCAGCGTCTTCATAGATGATATATACACTTGTTTTAAGTACTCGAAATTTCTTCGTTTCGCCGACGATTTGAGTTGTTATTTAGCGGTTGCTTCATTGGACGACTGCTTAAAGCTACAGTCTGACTTAACAAGGCTAGAACTATGGTGTGAGGCAAATGGTATGGACCTCAATGCCTCAAAATGTCACAGTATTTGCTTCTCCAGAAGCCGTAACCCAATTAATTTCGATTATGAAATAAATAATATCATCCTAACACAAGTTTCATCCATTAAAGATCTTGGGGTAATTCTTGATTCGTCATTGTCATTTGTTCCTCACATCGTTGAAGTGGTTTCTAAAGCCTTGAGAACGCTTGGATTCATCAAAAGATGCACAAGTGATTTTAATAACATCTCTGCAATCTGACTATTATATTGTAGTCTTGTTCGACCTCTTCTGGAGTATTCTTGCTCTGTATGGAACCCTTCTTACGCCTGTCATATACACAAAATTGAACAAGTTCAATGAAAGTTTCTAAAAGACATTTCCTTTAAAGCCCATATCGATCCCCCTGAAAATTTGTATTACGACTACAATATATTGTACACTAGATTTTCACTTGACCCTTTAAAGACTAGAAGAGATCAGAGAGCCCTCAGGCTCCTCTTTAAAATAGTCAACACCCTCGTTGACTGTGCCTTGTTGCTTCAGTTAATTGGCCTGGGTGCCCCTTCTAAATGTACTAGGTCAGTTAATGTATTTCATCAGTCTTTTTGCCGCACCAATTTTCGTTCCAACTCTTTTATTCCTCGCACAGCAAGATTGGCAAATCGCTCATCAGACAGATCGACTTATTTGTCGATTATCGTAGTTTTGTTCGCACCCTGCAGAAAACTGAAATACTATGATATGTATAGACAAATTAGATTCTGCACCTTGTACCTGTTCTGCTTTACTGTTTTGTGTTGTTTATTGTTTTGTTATACTTATATTTAACATTGTCTGTTATACTTATATTTAACATTGTCAGCACAATCGGTCTAGCTGACAATGGTTCTTAGTTACTTATGTAGGAGAAATTATTCAAATTTGAATTGGGCGCCATTTAGAATAATGGTTCGCCAAGTGGTACCTTATGAGCCAGTAAGTTGGCAACAATAATTATTATGGTTCTGTGGCTGATATACGTTAGTGAAGTTAGTTTTAGTTTGCTTTTATATTTATGTGGGTCAAAATTGGAAATTAAAATAATTGAGAAAACGAGGAGTGTTTATTAGCCAAATTAATACAATTTCAGTCCTTATAATTTATCATGTGTGGGGTTTAGCCTACGAAAAACAAGCCCAAGCTAAGCTAAGTTCCCGTCCCGCCATTTGCAAGAGTTGCAACGTTGTGGTGCAAAACCACGTGAAAATTGAAAAATTACCTCTGCCCAGGTGCACAATTAACAATTCAAGATGTAGTTGGGTCAATCTCAAAATAAACCACCCCTTGCATGTAATCAACTTTAAATTTGCCTAAGTCTCATAATTTGTAATTTAATAAAAATTACATTGTTAAATGAGCTATTGAATTCCGAGTTAAACCCCGATAATATTATATTTTTATGTTATTTTCATTTTGTTGCAAAAAGCCATCTGTAGTAAAAATACCTAAGAAATGCAATGTAATGATGTTGATCTTCAATCTTGACAGCCTTACATTTAAATATAATTTAAATCAGATTTATACCCACAACAAATTTTCATATACACCTGAGTATTTAGTTTTACTCCAAATAGGCAAAATTGGGAAATCATTTCTCTTTCACTAACTTTTTCAGATATTTTTAAATGTAATGACTTTTGTCTACTGCGTTACTTCCACTATGTTACCTGTAAAATAATTTTAAAAATGTCGAATAGATGGCGAGACGGTTACAGAATATGCAAGAAACTGTTGTGTTTCAAACTACGTGTTGATTTTGCTTTTTAGGTTAGTTTTGTTTAACCGACGCAATAGATAAGTTTGTTAGTGCAAAATTGTAAAAATTCTTTGTCCTCTGTGTTACTTATAAATTAAGGTATGTAAATTGTGATGTATCTCATGTATATTGTGTTTGAAATACTAATAAGGTAAATAAAGATAACACATATCTTCAAGTTTGCTTAATTCATCATTTCAATTGTAAACAAGCATTTTGAGGTTATTTTGTCCACTGCGTTACTGGTCCACTTCGTTACATTTACAAAGTAACGTAGGGGATTCAAAGTAACGCAGTGGACTAAAAAGTAGAGTTAAGCGTAATAAACATAATAAATAAAATACTTTATTTTAGTGTAGGCCATGTAAAATACCTTTAACAGCAGCGGAAAAACAGCGGCGTTACAGAGAGAGAATAATGGAAAATGCAAATAAAGCAGAAGAAAGTAAAAGAAAAGCAAGGGAGCGAAACCATGAAAAGAAATGCTTAATAAATGACATGACAGAGAGAGAAAAAAGACGAACAAGAAAAAAGTGGCGTATATATAAAAGCAACAGAGATTTGAGAAGAAAAATTTAATTCGTGCACTTGAAAATACTCCACCACCTTCGCCGGCATTAGAAAATAGAATGATGAATCAAAATGAAACAAACTCAACTCGGGGGCGCAAAAGACTTCGTCGAGATAGGTCAAAGTTATATATGGAAAATAAAAAGACTGAAAGCTAGAAATGAACAGTTAGAAGAAAGCGTTAACAGGTATAGAGTAAGATTATCTAGAGTAAAAAAAGCAGTCCAAAATAAACTCATTTACAGAAAACTTGTCTCCATTTTCTAAAACTGAAGCTATAATAGGGCAATGTTTGCCAGGACTTAAGGAAAGTCCAGGGCTACAAAATGTTAAAAGACAAGTTTTCAAATATCAAACTTTAACTCATGCTCTTTCCAATCAGTATAATACCATCAAGGATCGAAGAAAGAAAGACACTTTGAATGCGGTTTTACAAAATAAAATAATAAAAAAATATCGTTTGCTTAAGGCCATTCATATAGATGCATTTGGCATCAAGACCACAATAAGAAGGCACACCAAATTAGGTTCTAAACTTGCCAAAACTGTTGAAAAAATCAGTAGGTTCTTCAATAGAGACGATATTAGCAGAGCTAGTGCTGGGAAAAAAGAAACTGTAACCAGAAGAAAGAATAAAGTGCAGAAAAGATATTTGCTGGACACCATGAAAAACCTACATAAAACATTCCTCAATGAAGGGGGTAATTGCTCGTACTGTACATTTGTAAGATATAGACCATTTTATATCGTGTCACCTACAATAGGAGGTCGAGTACATGTCTTTGTAAACTACATAGCAACATAAATTTCAAATTTAATTCTCTTAAGCATCACCGAGTACTCATGGTTCCTGACATGACACAATTAATTAAGATAACAGTCTGCAATACATCCTCAAAAAAATGCATGTATAATGACTGTCCTTCTTGTAAAGGAAAACAATTAAATTTCTTATCTGTTTCCGAAGAATCTGATATAGAATGGAGTGAATGGGTAAGAAAGGAAGAAGCATATCAAAAAGAAGGCAAGCAGGTTACCGTCACTAAAATAGTAAAAAAAAAAATAAGGGCTCCTGTAGCGGAACTGAAGAGGAAATTTCTGGAAGAACTAACTGCATTTAAAAAACATGTTTACAATATAAAACAACAATATCAAGCATACAGACATTGCCTAGACAATCTTGAGCAAAATGAGTTAGCATTACACATAGACTAGTGAAAATTATAATTGTAAATTGGCAGAAGAAGTTCAGGGCCACCACTTTGGTGCCTCGAGGAACCAGATAACACTACACACCGGAGTTCTTTACTATGTTAACAAAAGAAACGCACCCATTTCATTCTGTACTGTATCTGCATGCAATGAACATAATCTATCTGCAATCTGGGTTCATCTCAAGCCCATTAAAGCCGCTTTACACTTTACAATTTTCATTGCTGACAATAAAATTACTCTTGCGCGTCTGCGCATTACTGCGTGTTTTGAACAGCTGTGGCAATGTTCCTTGCATTGCAGAAATTAGAACCGGACCTAACTTTATTGCATTGCAGCGGCAATTCTAGTAATATTTGTAGGGATTTCTATGTAGCCAACATAATAAAAAATTTGTAATCTTGGGTATCAAGAGAGGTTATCTGTCAACTTGCTGTGCTTGTTTCAGTTTAATTTTTATATATTTTAATTAAATTCGTTGCAACATGGAGAAGGCAAATTGCACTACAGGGTATGTATGATATTTTAAACATTAATATAAAACTTAAATAATAACCCTCATTGCTTTTTAGGAAGCGCCCATTTATATGGTCTAAGAAGTTAACCACTAAGTTGATACAGTTGTATGAAAATTACCCATGTTTATACCAAATTAAAATAGCGGATTATCACAATAAAACTAGAAGAAATCAAGCAATCACTGAAATTACAGAAACAATAAATAACTCTTTTTTAACAAACTTAACACCTGCTGATATTCAAAAAAAAATTCACGGGTTAAGAACCCGATATTTCAGCGAGGTTAATAAAATTAAAAAGAGCCACACGTCAGAATCCTCAACTGATAGTATATATACACCAAAAATATGGTGTTATGAATTATTATTTTTCCTTAATGAAAGCACCAAAGTGGTTAGCGAGGGAGAATCAAATTTAAGAGACACATTAAGCCAGGTAAGTTTAAAAGAAATATTGTAATGTGTGCAAAACTTCTAACAACAGTTTGTCCTTTAGGTCCAACTGGAAGAAACGGAGGAAATAATTTTGAAGGTGAAATTGCTGACTTGAATGTGTCGGTTATGAGTCCGCAATTGGCACCTCTAAACTCATCCGTATCAACACACCATGCATCTAGACCAAGTTCGTCCCAAAGTACTTACTCGATGACTACATCCCCAAGGAAGAGAAAGAAAGTCAATAGAGACATTAAAGAGTTAATAACATCTGCAACCAGTACATTACATAATTTAACGTCAAGCGAACCAAGCGTTAATTTACTTTTCGAACAGTGAGTATACTATAACCTTTTTGCATATTTCATTATACGTAGAAACATTCTGTTAGTAAGTGGGTTTATTTTTCCTGAGTGTTTGTTTCTTAATTGAAATTATCTTAAAAAATTGTATATTTTTACTGCAAACGTTTGAATGTGAGTTTTCAGCTGTTCAAATATTTTAGAGTACCCGTATTGAAAAAGTTGAAACGTTTGCCATACAAATATAATCCAAAATCTAAAGGTGTACCGATGACTACATAATTGGAATGTTTTTTTTTAGGATGTTGGCATGTGAAATGGATAAAATACTTAACGAATCAATTGTAGATGACCTAAAACAAGACATTTTGGGTTCGTTATATGCAGCAAAAAGGAAATA
This sequence comes from Rhamnusium bicolor, assembly GCA_029963845.1. NCBI lineage: Eukaryota > Metazoa > Arthropoda > Insecta > Coleoptera > Cerambycidae > Rhamnusium > Rhamnusium bicolor. The sequence goes on along the minus strand of JANEYF010001448.1, from coordinate 166,900 downwards.
CAGAGAAAGTCAGTAGTTATATTAAAATATTTTTTTATTATTTGTATTATATTAAATTAAAAAATTTCAAAATCATAAAACGACTAAATTATATTATCTTGCCAGAGAACACTACCACACCCATTTACATATTCTTTAAACTCTTCCCTTATTCGGAGAGCCTCGGTTTTTGGCCTATTACATTTTTGTTTATTTAGACCATAAACAAATCTAAATCTCCTATCAATATCCTCCTCAGGATTTACACCTACATACTGTAAATTAGATGCTTTTTTTAGAAAATTGTGTAAAGCAACACAAGCTTGTGTAATAACCTTTACTTTGCTTGGTTTCAATGGGATAACATTTAGTAATACTATGAAACGGTTAGCTAGGATTCCAAATGTATTTTCAACTACACGTCTAGCTCGACTTAAGCGATAATTAAAAATGCGTTCCTCTCTTGTCATTCCTTTAAATGGATACGGTTTCAGAATACTGCTTGACAATCCAAATGCTGCATCCGCTACTATTACATGAGGTATAGCTTTTTCCCTAAATGGTAAGGGTTTATCTTCTGGAAAGTTTAATGTGTTATTTTCTACAGCTTTAGATAAATCACTCTCTCGGTATACACCACCATCCGAAATTCTGCCATTCATTCCAATATTGACGTATATAAAATTATAATTAGCATCTACCAAAGCCAATAAAACTATGCTGTGATCGCTTTTATAATTATAAAAAGCTGATCCTTCATCACCTGGAGCTGCAATACGAATGTGTTTTCCGTCTATGGCTCCGACAACATTTGGTAAATTCCATAAACGATCAAACTGTCTAGATATTTCTAACCATTCTGCTGTTGTATTGGGCACCTAAAACAAGTAACAGTATAGTATATTCCTTGATAACATTTTAGAGTATCCTTACATGAAGGTATTCATCTTTCAGTTCTTCATATATTGCTTTGCACACTACTGGTACAAACAACGAAATGGTACACCCAGAAATTCGAAAATAGTACATTAGGCTTCTGTAGCTCTCTCCGGTTGCAAGATAACGTAATGTAATGGTTAATTTTTCTCTGGCAGATATACACTCCCGGTTATTCTAGATCGTATTTTATTCAACAATTTATTAAAAGTTGCCTCATTCATCCTCAAAAAGTTTTGGTAGCTTTTGAAATCTCCCCCATCTATAAATTCTTGAGGTGGATCAATATTGCCCTTTTTACGCTTTAACCAGGGCTTCACCCACCATTGTCTTTGTCTCCGGTGCTTTAGTAACAATGTAGCAGTAGTAATTAGCAAAATACATGATGCCGCAATGATTTTAGCTGTATTATCACTGACGAACATTATAAAAGTATTGAAAGTTGCAAATTATAAATCTTATCAAATTGGTAAGCAATAACCTAACCTAATAATATCTTTCAAACAACTTGAACAAATAATCTGTCACCGCTGTCAGTTTTTGAAGATGGTACACCTGTTTCTTAAAAACTTGTTGCAATGAAAATTGCCAAGTGTAAAGTTACTTGCAAGACATTCCAAAAATAATTGCTGGCAATAAAAAAAATTGCCGGCAATGGAAAATTGCAAACTGTAAAGCGGCTTTTATGAATATGATTAGAGAATCGAATAATCAGGTTGATACTCTTCATATATTTTCAGATGGTCCTTTCACTCAGTACAGGCAGAAACAAAATTTCTACCTTTTTAGTAACAAAATATTCGAGTATGGTTTTAAACTCGGAACTTGGTCCTTCGAGGCCGGATATGGAAAGGGAGCGGCTGATGGAATTGGGGGCGTAATAAAGCGAACGGCGGATAGAATTGTGGCCACAGGACAAGACATAACTGATGCTTTAGAATTTGTTGATAAAGTGCAAAACCAAACATCAGTTAAGCTCATACTGATTTCGTCTGAGGAAATTGCTAATATCCGAAGGACACTTCCAACAAATATAAATGTGTTGAAGGGCACAAAAGATGTACACCAATTAATAGCAGAAAATATTGGCTGTTTAACCTACCGCAATCTAAGTTGTTACTGTCAAAATAAGGTTATTAAAGGGTTGTGTGACTACTTTGATAAAAAAACGTATGTTCCTCTAAAGAAACAATCTGCTAAACTAACTTCCACGGTTTTAACGAAGAAACAATCGTCAAAACAATCATTCCTGGTAGTAGTGGTACGTTAAAAAGAAAACAAAATCAGAGATACTACGAAATTTACAACTCAAGTGATTCAGATGATTCTCAGTCCTTAGCTTCATTAGCTGGTGCTCATTATTTAAAAAAACGACAAGCCATAAAAGATCATATGCCCAAATCTATTTCCACTGGAACATTTTTACTTATCCAAATTTCGGGTGGCAAAAATAATGGAACGCAATACAAATATTTGGAGTAGCACAAAGTGATGGAGAGCTAAAAATAATGTTTTTGAAAGCAATTGACAACAGTGCGAAAAAATTTCGAATTGATGAAGAGGATATTTCATACGTTACAGTGGAGCAAGTCGTGACAGTTCTTAAACATCCCGTTTTAAAAACCCAAGGCGATCGAATTTATTATCAATTCGACACTGCAGTTGCTATTTTTGAAAAATGAATAGTTTTGTTTTTCTATTGAAAGTTTATTTATAATTTTAGAGCTGTTTCAGAATTCTATACTTTGTTTTTACTTATTATTCAATAAAATTATTCTGCTAGAATGTTTTCATTTGATGTAAGTAACTAGATTGTCCTCTGTGTTACCCTTCGTCAGTTCGTCCCCTACGTTACCACACTAGTGTCTCCAATTTAGAAGATAAAATTAGAAATTTTTCAAAACTTGTTAATTGTAACTTTAATCAATCTTAATACTTAAACATGTGAATAGAGGCAATCAATTAATAAATGTTTTTGTTTGTTGTTTGTTTATTTCTTGATTAAAAAAAAATAAAAAAGTATCAAATTGAAGCATTAGCGCAAATAAAATGGAAACTAACACAGCATTCCAAGATAATGTTTCATAAATGTTTAAAGTATTAGTCATCAATACCTCCTTCACTATTATTTTTTTTTAAATTTAATTATAATGGGAATAAATAAATTTTAAATTTCGGTAACTTAGTGGATAAGAATCATTACAAGTTTTCACATTTTCTGTGATAAAAGTCTAAAAAAGGTAAAAAGTGTAATGCTGCTGGTGGATATGTTATTACAAAGGTGTAATAGTTAATCTTACTTGTAAAATTTGAAACTTGAGGGGAAATTATTTTTTAAAACTTCCGATATCGAAAGTGTGGTCTATTTTGAGAGTGACCCAGTTACGGTCGCCATAGAAGCTCCTACCGTTCGCGAACAAAAGAAATTCAGCGCTGCTGATATTAATGGTCTAATACCGAATTTTTCCGGTAATGAAGATGTCGTATCTTGGTTTTTACGAACAATCACTGTAAAAACTGCTTACCATGTCTCGGAAGAAGTATTAATTTTAGTGTTAGCTAAGAAATTAGAGGGTCCTGCTAAAAAATGGTTTGACTCTCATCCGGAACATGCTGCATTTAGATTATCTGAACTAGAAAAAGGTCTTACTGCTATGTTTAAATGTAAAGAGACAATAAGTACCCTAAAAAAATTTTTGAAGCTAGGAAGTGGAGGAAGAATGAAAAGTTCTGCGATTACTATTTTGCGAAAGTGCTACTAGGGAACAAACTATCATATAGTGAACAAGATATAATCGATTATGTTATAGAAGGAATAGGATGATACGAATTTAGAAACCCATGCGAAAATTAAAGAATTTACAAATTTGGCAAGGTTGTTAGAAGTCATGAATAACATTACAGTGAATGATAGAAGAGGCGCTATTAAGGAGCAACATAGAAGAAATTATACCCAGACACAAACTGGCCCGTCTAGTGTCGATGCTGTGCGAGCACAAAAGAAATGTTATAACTGTAATGAAACTGGACACTTAAGCAACAACTGCCCTAAGCCTAAGAGGGAGAGAGGATCGTGTTTTGCATGTGGTAAGATGGATCATAGGATTCAAGATTGTCCCACCAGGAGAACGAGACTACTTCAGGCACCAGCCACCTCAACTTCGATATACGTGGAACCTGCACAGAGACAGAAGTCAACACCTGTGTATACTAGTGAGGTTAAGTTAGAGAAGTATCCATTATTAGGGCCAATTACATCTATTGTAGATACGGGAAACCCGATTTCATTAATTAGTAAAGAGATAGTTTCTGAACGTGATACTATGAGAGTAAATATAGAAAATATTTATGTAGGCCTTGGTGGTTCACAATTAAATATACTAGGCACTTATTCAGATAAAATTAAAATTAATGATTTTTATGTTGATGTAAATTTCCATGTCATCCCTGTCAATACGATAGGGTTAGGTTATAAAATATTATTAGCAAGGGATTTTATTTCTAGCGAAAATATCTTTTACAAATAGAGTTTTAATTGAGCAAATCAAATCGGAATCAGAACAAGAAATTGTTTTTTTAAATGAGATTTTATTGATTGATGAGATTAGTTTAAGCCTACATTCTTTTATTACGCAGCTAGGCCAATTCGAATATTTAAGAATGCCATTTGGGTTAACAAATGCGCCTGCCGTCTTCCAGCATTTCATTAATTTAATATTCAAAGATTTAATTCGTGAATATAAAGTCCTCATATATTTAGATGATATAATGATAGTTACGGAAACAACTAGTGAACACTTACAGATTTTGAGTCAAGTATTTGATCTTATGGTGAAAAATTCTTTAAACTCCGACTAGATAAATGTTCATTTATGAAAAAGGAAATTACTTATCTCGGTTATTTAATGAATAGCGAGGGGATTAGACCAAATCCAGATAATGTTAGAGCAGTTAGTGAGTACCCAATACCAGACACTTGTGAAAAAGTTCAGAGATTTTTTGGTCTTGCATCTTATTTCCGTAGAATCATCCCGTCATTTTCAGTAATAGCCAAACCACTCTATGATTTAATTAGGAAAGATTCTAATTTTAAGTTTGAGGAACCCGAGCTAGCAGTTTTTAATTTACTAAAATCAAAATTAATCGAGCAACCTATTTTGTGCATATATTCTCCTTATTTAGTGACTGCATTACATTGTGATGCGTGCATAAGATGGTTCTATTTTGTTACAAAAGCAGAGCGATGGATTATTTAAACTAGTGTCTTATTTTAGTAAGCGTACAACCAATACCGAATCTAGATACCATAGTTATGAACTTGAACTTTTGGCCATTACCAATTCTCTTAGTCTTTCCATGTTTATCTCCAAGGATTAAAATTCAAAATTGTTACAGATTGCAATTCAATTAAACTTGCCCTAAGTAAGAAAGAAATAAATCCGCGAATTAACAGGTGGACTATGGTGTTACAAAATTATAATTATGAACTTGAGCATAGGAATAATAGAATGAAACATGTAGATGCATTATCTCGAGTAAATTCACTTCTTGTTCTTGAAGAAAATACTTTTGAGCAAAATTTTTCAATAGTACAAAATTTAGATCCTGAAATAAAAGCTCTGAAATTAGATTTACAAGTGCGTTCTATTCTACTCAAGGCTATGGAAAATAATGTTTTCCAAAATTGCCATGATAATTTAGGCCATTTAGGTGTCGAAAAAACGTACGAATATTTTTGTCATGTTTACTGAGTTCCACAAGCTCATGATAAAATTAAAACTTACATACAGAATTGTATAAACTGTATTACATACTCACCGGTCTATGGCAAAACCGAAGGATCTCTTCATAATATCCCAAAGGGGGATAAGCCATTCTTTACTCTTCATATAGATCATTATGGCCCGTTAGAGAAAACATCCACAAATAAAACCCATGTTTTTGAAGTAATTGATGGATTTACTAAATTTGTAAAATTCTATACCGTTAAAACAACTAAAGCTTGTCAAATTATTAACAAATTGAATGAATATTTTAGTAATTACAGTAAACCAATTAGAATTGTATCAGATAGAGGAAGTTCATTAACCTCTAAAGAAATTGAAGAATTTTTTGAGAGAAATAATATCCATATTAAGATTGCGACAGCTTCACCAAAGTCAAACGGACAAATAGAAAGAGTGAACAGAGATTTAACACCGATGTTGTCAAAATTGTCAGATTAAAAAAAATAAATGGGATAAACATTTAAGTGAAGTCGAGTTTGCTATCAATAATTCAATGAGTAGCTCAACTGGCAAAACTCCAGCCATGTTATTGTTTGGCGTAAATCAAATAGATATGAAAGCCGATCTTAGAAATTATTTAGAATTACAGTATGAAACTGACAGAAACTTAGATGAGTTACGAAATGAAGCTCAAAATCAAAATATGAAGTTGCAAAAATATAATAAAACAGCATATGATAAAATACATAAGCTACCACATCAGTATAAACTGGGAGATTACATAATGATAAAAAATGTTGACGTAACCCCAGAGGTAAACAAGAAGTTAATTCCGAAATATAGAGGTCCATATGAGATTTAAAAACTATTAGGCAATGACAGGTACTTAATATCTGACATTGAGAACTTTCAAATAACACAAAGAGCTTTTGAGGGTGTATGTAGCCCCGATAACATGAAATTATGGTTACATGTTTAATTTACTTAAGTATTTCCATTCCAAACCAGTTTATGTCCTTAATATATCAAGATTGACTCATGTATTTATAATTGTTATAGTTATTTTAAATGTAGTTAGCTTTGTTTATGTCCTGTTTATGCTACCTGAGTAGGAAGACCAGTTATGTTAAGTTTTCAGATATTATGTATATATCTATTACAATTATTATGTACCTTAGAAGATTATGTAGTTAGGGAGTGAAGCTTATGATTATTATGAATGTGTCTTACAAATTTACGTTTTATGTAATTAGGTAGTACATTAAGTTTAGGAATTTGGTCTAAAGTGTATGTTATTTATGAATTACTTATGTATTTATGTATTACTGAATCGGTGACGATTAGGTTGTCAGGTTAGGCCAAACTGTAGGAGAAACTATTCAAATTTGAATTGGGCGCCATTTAGAATAGTGGTTAGCCAGGTGGTACCTTATGAGCCAGTAAGTTGGCAACAATAATTATTATGGTTCTGTGGCTGATATATGTTAGTGAAGTTAGTTTTAGTTTGCTTTTATATTTATGTGGGTCAAAATTGGAAATTAAAATAATTGAGAAAACGAGGAGTGTTTATTAGCCAAATTAATACAATTTAAGTCCTTATACTTAGTTATGTGAAATAACTTTTATCCTGTTATGATAGTTTGTTATGTATTGAACTGTATTAATGTAGACTTTATAGTATGTTGTAACCATTATATTGGGTAAGGCCCGTAAATAAATAAATAAAAAATAAATAAAGAAAGAAATTGGCTTTTGTTTAAAGATGTAATGGACTTAAAGTCATCGTCATCAAAATTGGTCTCATCTTCGTATTTTGAAGATATTTTCTGAGCATATTGCCTAATTTTTCTAAACCATTCACCGGTTTCTGGTCCCGACATGCTTATTCGTAGCGGTACAAATATGAGATTGTCCATAAACTCAGTGTATTAATCCATTTTCAGTTAAATGTTATTACACCATCGTGTTTCCAAGGGTAAATAAATTCCAGTTTTTAAGAAAAAGTTTATTCTTGCATCAATGCTTACTCGAAATCGACAAATTCTCTGACAAACAATACAATTCATTGTGCTATACTGTACGAAAACGTCCATAGGGATTGCCAACGGATCATGTTCCATTTTAATTACTCTGTTTATTCTTCTTTTACAGTTTAAACAAATTCTGGACTGTTCGTTTAACATAATTTCATTAACACGAAACCAATTTCTATGTAATTTTTTGACATGTTTTTCAGCTCTTCATTAATATCATTTTCGTCATATATTTTGCAATTTGAGTTTTCCCAACCACAAGTATAACATTGTACCATTTCAAAAAATTATAATTTCACAGTTTTCGTATGAAATAATTGTTCAGTTAATGAATTATTTAAGTGACAACCATAATCACAAAATAATGTCAAGGCATACTTCGCAAAATTAAAAAGTTTTAAAAAAAGTTGATGGAGGAAGCCGTTACCATGTGGTAGTTCGATATCACAAGGAAACGAGTAAAACACTACTATTCTCCAATATATTAACAATAAAAATATTATGCACATTAATTATAGAAACTGGTTGGAAATGCAACGTTTTTGAACATATTTATAAACTTGGTTCATTGTTATAAATGCTCGAAATATGGTCATGTAAAAAATAATTGACTAAGTGAATTAACTGTCTCCCAAGTGGTCTGGTCCACATGAAATTATTAAATCTATTTCTGAATCTGATTCATGTAACAGTTGTAAACAATTCAATGTTAAATTTAAGGCGAATTGGCCTACAAATCACAGGCTGCGTGATAAAAAATGTATGTTTTATAAATTTAAATAAAAAATAAAATAAACTATGTATAATAGATTTAATAATAAAAAATAAAAAATTGGCCACTTAAATGTTCGTTCATTGTTTACAAGATTTGAGCATCTTAGTCATCTGATAATAGAAAATAGTTTTGACATTTTTTGTTTCTGAAACATGGGTGAATGATAATATATCTTCTAAAGTTATAAACACTCCTAATTTTAGTTTCTTTCGCAAAGATCGATATGGTAGGGGTGAAGGTGTAGGTATTTGTATAAGAGACGATATTATTTCAAAAGAATTTTTATTGGATTTTGCTCAGTATTTCGAGTATTTATTTTTGGATATTAAAATAAGTAAACTACATTTACTCCTAGGCATATTATACAGGGCACCATCAAATACTTTAAATAATTCAGTGGATCACATGGACGACTTGTTGTCATTTGTCTCTCCTCAATTTGAAAATATAATTTTTTTGGGTGACATAAATATTGACCAGACTTTTGAAAACTTATTTGCTTACTGTATGTCATCTTATAACTTTACACAAATTATTAATGAATCAACACGATCTACTAGCTCTTCCGAAAAAATTATAGATGTCATATTCATTAATAAGCCCGATTATGTTTTCAACCATGGTATCCTAAACGCAAATTTGATATCAGATCACCGCACTACTTTTTGGGAGTTGAACATAACGTTAACTCGTCCTAAACCTAAGGATTATTACATATAGAAATTTTAAGAACTTTGTGTATGACGATTTTTTAGTTGACCTGAATCAAGTTAAATGGGATAATATATTTTATTTAGATAATATAGAAAGTAAAGTTCAGTTTCTCAGCGAAAACATTTTGCTACTTTGCAATAAACATACGCTTTATATAACATCGCGAATAACTAAACCACATGCACCATGGTTAACGGATAATGTTAAACAGTTAATAAAAAAACGAAAAAAAGTCCTCGGTAAGTACGAAAAAATCGAATAGCTCTAATGATTGGCATTTCTATAGACAAATACGTAAATACAATTAAACGCAAGAAGGCCGCTTATTTGTTATATATGCAAAATAATTCTAGTTCTAAAGATCTTTGGTAGTGTATAAAAAACTTAAATTTAAAACAACGACAAAATACTGATATTTCTACATCTTTACGTAAACAAGATGAAGTAAATAGTTATTTTTCCTCTATTTTCAACTCTATAAATAATTGTCCTGATTCTACTAATCGATATTTATCACATACATTTAACGAAAATTTAATGTTTCATTTTAAACTACCTTCAGTTATTGATGTTCAATCTGTTATTGACAAATTAAAATCAAATGCAACGAAATTAGTACAATGATTTAGTTTTGTTCTGTAGTAATATGTAAACATATCACTCATATTATAAACTGCTGTTTAGAAACAGGTTATTTTCCTAATAAATGGAAAATGTCGTTAATACCTATTCCAAAAATAAATGATCCCAATAATTTTACTGACCTTAGGCCCTTTACTATAATACCAACATTATCAAAAATATTAGAGAAAATAGTCCAACCTCAAATTTATAATTACGTCATCAATAACCAACATAGCTGACAATATTTTTAGGTCCTCAGATAATGGTAATGCTACTGTTTTGACTTTTCAAAGGCATTTAATACCTTAGACCACAGCCTGTTGTGTGCCAAGTTGGTTTATTTTGGTTTTGATAATATATCTGTAAATTTTTTTAGGTCTTATTTAGAAAGCCGTTCCCAAGTAGTTGTTCTTGATGATCAATATTCAAATAGCTGTCCCATCACATCCGGAGTTCCGCAAGGCTCCGTCCTAGGACCGATGCTTTTCCTTATCTACGCAGCCAATATTTTTACTTCCACTAAGTTCTGTAATATACAGTGTTATGCAGATGACACCCAATTGGAGTATTCAGTTTGCTACAGTGATATTAACAGTGCACGTATTAAAATAAATAGTGATCTAGATTCTATTTCACAGTACTCGAAGGATCATAATCTAAAACTAAAGGCTGACAAATGTGCTGCTATTTTATTTTGTTCAAACAAAGTTAGAAATAGTCTTAGTACAAATCTTAAATTAAAAATAAATAATCAACTGCTTAATATTGTTCATAAGGTAAAAAATTTAGAAATAATATTTGATAACAACTTGCGCTTTAAAAACCACGTGGCTATGCTTGTTAAAAAATCATATGTTGTATCAAAATTGTTATACACAAACAGTAGCATTATAAACTTCAAATTAAGAAAAAAAATTTTGTGAATCTCTTGTTCTCCCAATTTTAACCTATGGTAATATAGTCTATTATTCTTGCCTTGATAAGTTAACGCAATACCAACTTCAAAAAATTCAGAACAGCTGTTGCAAATTTGTTTACCGGACAAAAAAATTAGATAGAGTGTCAATTAAAATAAAGGAGCTTGGTTGGCTTCGAGTTGAAAACTTGTATGAGTATCACTTGTCCATATTTGTTCAGAATATCTTAATAATTGATTCTTCCCATTATCTCCGAGAAAAACTAGTTTTTAAGCGCAATAATCATGACGCAAATCTAAGATTTATTAATTGCCTCTCACTACAAAGATATCATTCAGCCATGTTTCAAAGATCGTTTTCTTATAATTGTGTAACTATCTACAATAATATAACACCTCAGTTAGTCTCTCCCTATAAACAATTTAAGGCAAAAAATCAAGTTACACTATTTTTCCCTTCAATAATCTTCTATGACTTGTCAGTCAATTATTTCTAATTCAATATATTAAAACAATTTTTTATCTTATTTATTTATTTTTTTGTACAATTATTATATAAGTACATATAGGTACTACGAAATGTTTCATACATGCTCTTAGCACGCGATTGTTATTATTTTTTTTGCTGATCATGCTAAACATTTTTTTTTCTAAAATTTTACTTTCCTCTAATTTTTACTTTTTATGTTGTATATTTTAATTGTTAGGTTAAGTTGAGTAGCATAGGCTAGATTTCGCCTTTTGTAACAAAAATTGTACAACAATTTTTCATACAATAAAGACGTATTATTATTATTATTTTTTTTTTTTTTCGGTTTCCCGATGCCGGTCAGTCCTCCCGTGGCCTCCGATGCCTCACGAGAGACACGTCGGCGCATCAACTACAGCCACTCCCCACATCCCGCAGGGTTAGTGACTGTAGATACCAGAATCGTGTGCCCTAAGCAGACGGAGAGAACCCAGAATGACCGCCTTCTGCATTTGGCCTACCAGCCACTCGGCTGATTTTTGGCAGGCCGGTATGATCTTCAGTTCCGAGAGTAGCGTAGGCTTTAGCCCTCCGAGTACACCGATTATAAGGACGACCATTTTTATCGAGTAGCCTGGGTACAGCACTTGGAGCTCGTACCGGAGATCGCGATATTTGGTCCGTTTCTCCTCCTCCTTCAAGGTGATGTTTTTCTCCGGAGGTGCCGAGAACTCGATGACATACATCACCTTGAGTTGATGGTCGAGGAGGACTATGTCAGGCTTGTTGGCTTGGATTAGCCTGACAGTCGGGAACGAGTAGTTCCAGTAAATCCGGCACTTCTCGTTCTCGACAACGGACTCATTATCTCCGGGGACGTAAGGCAGCACTGGTGTCTGGTCCACCCCGTACGAGTGCCTTAGATGGTAGTATAACACTCGTAACGCCGCGTTATGCTGGTGGATGTAGGCCGAAATCGCATATACGGGACATGCAGATAGTAGGTGCATGAGCGATTCCGGCGCCTGATGGCAGGTCCTGCAGTTGATATCAGGAACCTCTACACACCATACTCGGCTACGGTAGACCAAGGTGTTGATAACACCATCTTGGCAGGCCATAATGAATACCTCGGTCTCCGACTTAAGCCCTGCTGACCTTAGAAAGGAGAAGGTCAGCCTGGTCGATAAACCCAGTGTTTCTATGTTCTTATAGAAGACACCATGCTGGGGTTTACCGACGTGCTGCCGAAACAGATTTTCCTGTTCGGCAGCTCTAATTCGGGCTTTCAGACGATTTGGCTGAAGTTCGGTGACTGACTCAACATCAGCACCTCGCCGGCCTCCTCGCCTGATGTCAAATGCGAGACCGAGTTCATCTGTGGCTCTTTTTGCTGCCTTGAATAATCCAGCTCCCACTCCTACAGTTTCGTGATGTTTTACGAGACGCAAGAGGGGATCTGAGCTCCTGAGTATGTTACATGCCATACTCAGAGCTACTCTGCCATGCGTATACTTCAGGCTCAAGAGTCCTCGGCCCCCCCCCCCCGTTGTCGTGGCAGGTACACACGAGGAACGGACGATCTAGGATGAATACTTCTGTGAATATTCATCATTCATCTCATTGGCGCAGCTCCTCTACTGTCCACTTTACTACTCCGAAGGGGTAGAGCAGAACCGGAATGGCAAGCATATTAGTTGCAGACACCTTGTTCTTCCCCGAAAGTTCGGAAGACCAAATCTTTCGGAGGCGGTGTCTGTACTTGCCGCGGAGAGAATCTTTTATTTGTGATGCATCCTGGATGTGTCTTTGTTGCACACCCAGATATGTATAGGTCTCTCCGGCATCCAGATGTCTTAGGATGCTTCCGTCTGCCAGCTGTGCATCTTCAGGGAATTCCCCGCATCGTCCTCTCTTGAGGTGGACGACTGCACATTTGTCCAACCCGAACTACATACCAATTGCCCGCGTATATTCTTCGACCACCCTAAGAGCGTTTTGTAGGTCGCGCTCTCCGGAGGCATAAAGTTTAAGGTCATCCATATAAAATAGATGGGTGACCTTATGCCTCCGGTCGCTGGGTGGCCTACATTGATATCCACGGATTTGGCGGAGCCCAACAGACAACGGCAGCAGTGAGATGCAGAAGAGGAGAGGACTCAGGGAGTCGCCCTGGAAAACTCCTCTCCTAAATGCCACCTGCTCTGTCATGATCCGCTTTGCACCTGATGTTATGGTGAAGCGGGTCTTCCAGAGCGGCAGCAGCTGTTCTATGCATCTCACTAGTGGTGCTCGTACCTCAAGACATTCAAACAAGTACAACAATAGCTCATGTGATGTTGTATCAAGTGCCTTGCGGTAATCAATCCAGGCCATCGATAGATTCCGCTTGTATTGCACAGAATCCTGTGTAATACAGCGGTCTATCAGCAGGTTGTCCTTGCAACCTGTCATGCCCTTCTTAGCACCACGGTGTTCGTGTATCTCCTGAAAGACCGGATCAACAGACCTCAGTGTCCTAGCATACAAGATACGTGTAAATATCTTGTAGCAGGAGTTGAGGCAAGTGCTCGGCCTATAATTCCTCGGGTCGGAAAGATCCCCCTTTTTTGGGAATAAGCACAGTACGTCCCTCGACGAACCAGTCCGGAATCTGCTGCCCCTCGTTCAACCATGAGTTGAAAAGTCGCGCCAGACGGTGGTGAGTGGAGGGAAATTTCTTCCAATGCCGTCTGGGCCCGGGACAGCGAAGTTCTTGGTGCCAACAAGTGGTTGTTGGACTTCCTCCGTACTGATTGCCGGGCACACTTCTTCTGGCTCTTCAAGATGTCTCTGATACAGAGCCTCGAAGTGTGCAATTGATGGAGTGTCGCTATTGAATGGACGCGTCGTTTCGTAGATTCCCTTCCAGAAGGTTTCGACATCTTCTACAGTCGGCCGATTATCTACAATACGCTGTGGCTCTTGAAAGAGGCGAGAAGGATTCGTACGGAACAAATTGTTTTGTTCCATACTCCTCACCCGCCTCTTCAATGTTTTCTTTATCGTCATGAGCGCTTGGATCCCATCTAGACAGTGCTGCTTGATGGTAAGCATCACTGTCAGATTTAGAGTATGGTGTTGACGTCTTAATCCGGCTGCTATGCGCCGGATTCTGGGAGTAAAAACTCTACCAGTCGTCTTATATTCCACCACACTCTGGATCCGAGAAGCGTGCTGTCTGGCCGACTGTATCTTGCCTTCGATTTTTTGTACACGCCGCTTGGCTTTCGCAACCCCGTGATTGGTTGACCTCTCACGGGGGACGAGTTGCTTCGCGGCGTTGTACACGGCACAGTTGATTTGACAGATGTCCGCATCTTCTGGAAGTTCCACATCGATGACCGTGTCCATTCTAGCCAGGTCTTGTGGCTTTAGGTTAGCCCTGGTGTTAAGGCTAACCCTCGTCCTTAAGTCTACACCGGTGAACTCTGAAGGATGTTCCCCATCAGCTGGTAATTTCCGCGGTGAGACTGCGGCTGGCAGTTCTTTCAGCTGACGGGGTGCCCTTGCGTAACCTATCCTGAGCAGAAAGGATACTTGATCTCTCAGATGTTGTTGAGAGAAGGCGCGATGCTCTGGATGCATTTCGCACCAAAGTGCATGCATTCGCGCCATGTTTCCCCTTCTAATTAATAATAAAAATTTATGTGTAAATTTCAAATATCCACAAAAACAATAAGAAATAAATTAAAAAAATGTGGACTGAGCAATCAATTTTACAAAATCTCTATTATTTCGGTTGTAACAGATTGTGAGTTAAAATGATTTAAGTAAGGACGGCAGTATAGCAGTGTTTAGGAGAGGTTTAGAACAAACAAGTTGGTTTATGGCTAATTAATTTTTGTTATCTTTGGTGTCAGTTATGCTCTATTTGTTAATTAAACTAGGTATAAATGTATCTGCTACTTTAGTAGAAGCAAAGACAATATGTATGTCTCTGGTAGGAGTAACTAATTTATGCTAAGATAATTATAACAGTAAAAAATATTACTCGAATAATTTGTCGATGATAAAATGCATATTATACAATACTTTATTTTTTAGACATATTTGTTTCTGACAGGTATTAAATATTGCCAATCAGTTATTGTATTTAATGCTCAACCAACAATTTAATGCTCAACTTTGATTATTGTCTGGAATAACAATTTTTTTTTAATCATTTGGATAAATTCATATTATGGTAATATATCTGCTTAGGATATTACACATTTTAAGCAACGAACAAACTATCTAATTCTATTTTTTATTAAGTCCATTGACCAAATGATTTCATATAACCAGTGGTGGTACATGAACGTAAAACAAATTTATACAAAATTAACTCTTGTAAAACTTCTTGTATTTGAGCTGTGCAGTCACCTTTGATTAGGTCAATTGCCAATTACTACTGACCACACAGAAAGATACCATAACAAAATATTCTTAAAGGTTTTAAATTTTAAAGTTTGTATAAATCTTGTTTTTAAATGTTTGGATGATTATATTTCAATTGCTTTTCTCACTGAAGTTATTATCTTCTATGAAACAATGGTTGATATTATTAAACACTTTAGTAATACTTAATAAAATAGTTATTTACCAATTCTGGAATACATTTTTGTACCGCATCAATTATAAATACATCTTCTTTCTTTTCCTGCAAATATTTATAACATCCATTTTCTATCAACTTGTTACAAAATCGACAAAACATTTGGTCTTCAGAAATGTACACTAACTCTGCAATTGTGTGCTCCTTCCAACTCTCCTCTTTCAAAACCAACTTTACATCTTCTTCCGAGTTAGTGAATGGTAACTTTTTGTCTTCTACATTAAGACAAGCTAATTTAAAATCAACGGCATTTTGAAGTTTTGTTGAACATTCATTACATATCACATTTTCTTTACCTATATCCAAATTCTGCAATAAAAATAGCAATATAATACGAAAATAAACCGTATACAATAGTAACTTTCAAAATCACCATAACTCTAATAAGTTTTGAGTTATGGGCAACAAAACATTCTTGAGAACATTATTTATCCCTGTGCAAGACTACCATAAACCAAATTACATTATTTTAGGCATAAATTTATAAAAACTTTTCTATTGTTCTGAAATATATTAATTTTTCTTGTGCACTACTACCATATTAAAATATGTGCTCTAAGTGTACACATTGATTTGTTGCTTTTACTGTGCAAGAATACCTTATTCTGAATTATGTTAATATACTGACATAATTGCACTAAATAAACAAACAAATTATTGCAAAACCAACATATTTTGATTTACGTTGGACCTTTGTCTTGATAAGGCTAAAATTTACTAAGACATTTTTAGTGCAAGACCAACAAATTTGGATACGTTAATTCTGTGATAGTTTGTACATCTTACAATCGAAAAAGTACAACGCAATATGAACATATCATTACTTATGGTGGTCTAATGTTACCACTAGCAACTATATACTGCATTTGGTAAAAATAATTCAATTTGTTTTCTGTGTTGCTAGTAATAAGTGCTTCTTATTTTTTTAAAATGAGGAATAGAGCTAAAAAAAATACTTTGGCTCAAAAAGACAATATAGGATCAATGCAGGAGATAAATAATTCGGTAAGAGGATTTGCTTCACTTATTTTATGAAAAGTGTTTGAGGCTAGGTTTTTTAGGGCTGCATTAAAGAAAATATTTTTCAGACTCATAATTGTACATTAGAAAATACTTACACCGTTTGCTTAAAACAGCAGAATTTATTAGGCAGGAATAAATGATAAGGAAATTGACAATTATTTTAATGTTGTTATGACTCAAGATTTATATCAACAGTCAAATGAATCTGTTTAATCCATTAAACATACATTTTTTAATTATTATTTCAAATAATTTTAATGTTTATTGTTTTAATATTCTACTTTCCTAAATATATGTTATTGTTATATTTCATTAATCATAAACAATGTCAGCAAGCTATGCAAATAAGTGCAAATACTGCACTCTACATCGACATATTTTCTAGGTCAATGTTAGTCGTTTCATGTATTAGATATATTTGTTTTTTAGTGTTTGTTTTTAATGTTTTCATTTATTGTTACAGATAATTAGTATAAATAGAATTTTATTTTCTTAAATAAATCAGTTTCAACGAATACTTTGTTGTACTCATTAACCAATCTTTCCAAGCCTAATTTAGGAGGTGAGGCTGCCTCCAAGATTGGTTCTACCACAGTCCACTGGTCACAGAGCCAGTACCCTTTGCAGTTACCATAACTGCTTAGTATTCCACGCTTTGCCAGTGACCCCGTTCAATTCCCGAACATCACTGGTCAGAAGCGTACATATTTTATCCCAAGTACTACCCGAACAGAATCTGATGTAAATAAAGTTACTGTAGAAGATTATTTTAATAATTCATTTACAGCAGAAATTTTATTAACGGTATAATTTTAACTAATGGGTCTTTTGAAATAAATTTGATGGAAAACAAAATATCACTGGTAGGTATATTTCAATTGTAATAATTATCTTCTATTTATTAAGATATCTTTTTTAAAGAATCTACCGTTCATTTAGAATCCATATATGTTGAACAGGAGGTGACAAAATTTATTGTAACGTAGGTAGGTTAATCCCATATGAGTAATTATTCATGATAAGACAAACCGAAAAATTCTCATAAAATTCCTTTATTGGTGTGACCAGTTTCGTGAACAAGTAAATTTACTTCACATCATCAGACACAGGACTACAATAATTAAAAGAAATGAGTATGGTGGTTACATACATAAATATAAATGTTAATAAGTTAATAAAACTTAAAAACAAGAATACAGAAGACAATTATTCCATTTTTTATGTACTTATAAAAATTTATTGGTAAAAAAACCTTTTTGATAAAATTTGTTTACAAGAAAGATTGAAACTATTTAAAACAATAAGGACTATGTTAGTTTCAATTATAATACAGAATCATGTAAAATTTAATTAATTGAATTGCGTAAAAAATAGAGGGTCATTTTTATATAATACTTACATTTTTATAAATAAAACCAGGGTAGTCAAAATTAAAATAGTTTTGCAACGTAGTCAAAAGGGGGTAAGTAAATGTAAGATATATAAATTTATGTTTCTAATAAATTATCTTTCTAATAAAAATTATAAAATTAACGTGCTTTTTTTTATTTTTTTTTTTAACACATACATACACTACACAGGGTTGGGTTCAAACTGGTTTTTAAAAAAAAAACACACAAAAAGCATGTTCTTTTTGTTTTAAAACAGAGTTTTTTGTTTTAAAACAGTTTTTTTTTACTAGTGAAAAAAACAGTGTTTTATGTTTTAAAACATGTTTTTAAAACTACAATTTTATGATCTGAGATTCCCGCGGCATCTCAGAAGGTCCGGACGAATTAAAGTAAAGTCTCAGAGAACATCAAGTCGAAACCTGTAGCTCTCCGTACAAGGTACAGCGGCTGGCCGACCAATAGGATCCTTGTATAGTTGTTTACTTAAATGCGCACTGCGGCATTCGGCATTAGTTATTGTTGTCAAGTCCAGCCCACAAATTACTTGTAAGGTACAGACGGCAAATAAGGCCCACCTGGTAATAAGGCCCAGGAGCCATAACAGGACCATCTGTTGATAAATCGTGCAACTCGATTCATAACATGAGTAATTTGTTCAGGGACATTTAGGAATTATAGTTGTCACTTCTAGGTTGGCAAACCTGTGTCGCGTTTTGCGCCATTATTAGTGACAGATGTCTGCAGCATATGTGTTTATTAAAATTTGTATTTTTTTCGAATTCAAACAAAAAATCCTCAACATTACAATTTCCGGTCTACAGTACATCTTAGGTGAGTTACATGTTTTAAGGAACATATTACACTATTTAATTCAGTTTGTTCTCATGCATATTTCTTGATATTCTTATATAACCTAAAAAACTTCGGTAGGCAGAAATAAGGCCCATCAAATTTAAGGGGTGGGCCTTATTTCTGCCCATCATTTTTAATTTAATTTTAATTGTTTTCAGAAAATGGGTAAACCGTGTCAAAACTTGAGAGCTAAATGGGACGATGAAGCAATGGAGAATGCTATGCGTGCTGTGGAGAGAGAAATGTCTCAAAGAAAGGCTTCGGAGAGATTTAATGTTTCTAGGCGAACTCTAAGAAACCATCTCAAAACGGGTTCTAACATTAGAAAATTAGGACGAGGTTCTGTACTAACTAAACAGCAAGAAAAGGATTTGGTTACTCGTATTATGCGCTTGGCTGAAGTAGGCTATCCAGTGACACCGAAAATAGCTAGGCATCAAGTGTTTAGGTTTTGCGAAGCAAATAATATTCCCCATAAATTTCAAATCGAAAAAGAAACTGCAGGTAAAGCATGGTTTAAGCTCTTCAGAAAACGGAATCCTGAGCTTTCTATTCGTCAGGCAGCATGACAACAGAGCTCTTTATTGATTTTGTACAGCACCTTGCCAAGTTTAAACTTCCTGGCTCCATCTTACTCATTTTTGACGGAGCTGCATGTCATTTAGATTACGAAATTGTAGAAGCTGCTGACCAACATGCAAAAAAGTTGCTGTGCTTACCCAGCAACACAACACATGAACTACAGCCCTTAGATAAGTCGGTGTACAGATCATTTGAGTCTCATTGGAACCAGGAGGTCCTCAGATACTGGGACCAACATCCTGACAGAGTGATCACAAAGCCAAGATTCAACATTATATTTTCCAAAGTCTGGAGCAAGTGCATGACTCAAGAAAATATCATCAGTGGCTTCAAAGAAACAGGGATATTTCCATTTAATCCATCCACGATTCCAGAAGTAGCTTTTGCACCTAGTATTCCATCTTCTCTTCATCAGGCACGTATTGATGAAGATGATGACGATGATGATGATGAAAATATTCCACTAGCAAGAGTAGCAGAAAATACTAGACAGTCGCAAGAAGAAAATAATAAACAAACCAACACGGATGACAGCAGGGAATTAAATGTTTCTTTTCATGAACTGTTAGAAACACCAAATAAATTATATGATAAACCAAAAGCTCCGCGAAAGAAATCTATAAACTATAAGACACAACTTGTTACAAGGGCAGTTTTCATAGAGAATTTGACTGACAATGTTCCTTCAACATCCAAGGCACCAATTAAGCAAACTACGTCGACGAAAAGTTTGCCGACATCGTCCAGTGTTCCCTCAACATCAAAGATCTTATCAGTCAAGCTAACTCCAATAACAAAAAGTGTGCCTTCATCGCGCAGTGTAGCAGGCAAGCAAATAACCGATTCCAAAAATCGAGAATGGTACTGTTTTCTCTGTGATTCATGTAGGGTTATCGATATGAGAACGTGTCGTTCTTGCAAGGAATGGGTACATGATGAATGCATCGGTCTAACACTGTCAGATGATGAAGAGTTTGAGTGCCCAAAATGCGAAAAGTAAATAGAAGAGGCAGTCCCAGAAAATTGTTTTAATAATTTTAATATTTATTTTATGTTTTGTTGTTTTGTTACTTTTATGTTATGTGGGCCTTATTTTTGTACTATACGGGCCTTATTTTCACACTGGGTAGAAATAAGGCCCATTTGCAGTATTTTCAAAAAAGGGGCCATATTTTTTTTCTTTCTTGTTATACATAGTCTCTGTATATGACAGATTATCAATTTATAAGTAAATAAGTACTTGTATCTTACAGAATGGATTTATCTTTTACATTTTTTAAATAAAATATTTCTGTTTATTAGGTGGGCCTTATTTGCCGTCCTTACCTTAGTATATAATATGCTAAACTAGAATAGTGTTACAGTTAGGTGTTTTGTTAGAATTAAAGTGTATACATTTTATTCAGTGTCAGTGTGTGAATTATTCTAATTTTGTCATTTTGTGAAATAAATAAAATGGCAAATAATAGTCCCAATATGGGTCAACTTTAATTTAATTCAAGTTAATGTGAGTTCTGGAAGTGGAAGTGCAAGTACTAAAAAAGTACCTAAAGCAGAATGTAAAAAATGTAAGAAACAATTGTCCATATTAGTTGACAGAATGAAAAAGCATCATACAAAATGTGTTTTAACTGAGGCAACAGAGCTAGAGGTAGTGGAAAGTGAGGAGACTGAAATAGAGATTTCAGATAATCCTCTTGATAAAGATTATGATTCTGATATTCCTGACGACAACCCCGGCTCGGATACAGATTCGTATACAGGTAAGTTCTGTGCGATGGCGATTTGCCCATCATTACTATTTTATTGTCCTATGGGGGTTTAAATATGTTTACTGCATATTGACTAGATGCAGTATGTAATATAACAGGTAACAAGCTCTGGCTAATATCTCGATTATTGATTTTATAAAAATTTCGGAAAGTAATGATCAAAATTATTCCATGATAGTAGTACAGTAAAGGAAATGGCAGGGAAAATTTTGGATATTTTGGGATATTTGGACACTTTATGTAAAAACATGCTCTGATCACGGGAAAGATACTAAAAAAAATTCCAAACATGTCGCAACATGTTTTTGTATATTTTTTTTAGCAAAAAAATGCAAATATCTCGTAAAATAAGCATTATTTTTGAAAAAAAATACGAGAATAAAAAGTGTTTAAAATTGCATTTTCCATATGACCATGGTAGTAGATTTACAATTTTGCTTTTAGTTTTCCGGAAAAACGGAAAAAACCATAGTATGTTAATTTTCCGTTTTTTTCTCTAAACAGCATCACTGTATAGAAAATGCAATTTTAAATGTTCTTTTTTCTCATAAATTTTTTGAAAAAACGCATAGATAGCAAGATAATTAAAGAAAACTATAAATATGTTTTTCAGTTTTTCCGGAAAACTAAAGGTAAAATTGCAAATCTCATAACGTAACCATATGGGAAATGCGATTTTAAACACTTTTTATTCTTGTATTTTTCTTTAAAAAATGCTTATTTTACGCGATATTTGCATTTTTTTGCTAAAAAAAAAATATATAAAAATACATATAAGAACATGTTGCGACATGTTTGAAATTTTTTTAGTATTTTTTTTCGTGATCAGCGCATGTTTTTACATAAAGGGTCCAAATATCCCAAACTATCCAAAATTTTCTCATTTGGCCGCCATTTTGAGCTTCGTTTACTGTAGTGGTAGATCTGGATTCTGGACTTATATATACAGGGAGTGTTCAAAATTGAAAACACTGAAATAAGAATTTTATGTAAATGTACATTGGTTATTATTTGTAGCAGACAAAATGAAATAGGTAGAATAGAACTAGCTTGAATTGAACTGATAACTAGATCATAGTTTTTTTTTCAGGTTCAGGTTTACGAGCATCACCAGAACCGGGTCCATCACACACTGATGTCAAAACTGCCAAACGGTTAAAGAGGATGAAACATTCTTCAACATCTATAATAATACCACCAACAAAAAGAGTAAACAAATCAAACTCTGGAATTGAAAAGAGGATTAGTGAAAGAAGTGATCTTTCTAATTTTGTAATAAGAACGACTGCACAGGAAGCGAAAAAATTCGACCTTCAAGTAGCTCTGTATTTTTTTTGCGACAAACACGCCATATACTCATGTTGAGCATCGCGAGGTTAAGAAACTGTGTGCTCAATTGCATCCTGGATATAATCCGCTTACGAGAAAAAATTTAAGTACCATCCTCCTTGACGAAGTATTTGCCTCAACATTATCGGAATTTAAAAGCGAACTAAGTGGTAAAAACGTGTGTATGTCTTTAGACGGCTGGTCTAATGTGCATAGGGAACCAGTTGTTTGTGCCGTAGTGACAGAAGTGCAGAGCGGGAAAGTGTATTTAATCGACAGTATAAACACCGAAGATAAGAGCCACGATTTTACATATTTGATACAAATATCTATTCAAGCTATCAAAAAGTGTAGTGATGAATTTAAATGCAATGTAACAAGTTTTGTGACAGACAATGCTGCCAATATGCAAAATTGCGTCGATCTTTATCAGATTCTAACGAATTACGCACTAGCAGCACTAATAATATAGATATCATTACATACGGTTGCTCCTCGCATATACTTAATTTATTAGCCCATGACATTGAAATTCCTGGGGTTGCAGGACACGTCAAAGAAATAATTAAATATTTTAGAAACACACATGTTCCTGTAGCAAAATATCGTCAAGCTGGAGGTAAAATGCTAGTGCTTCCTTCAGAAGTTCGCTGGAATACCCTTGCAGATTGCTTGGAGTTTTATTTGTCAAACTGGCACATCCTTAGTAAAGTTTGTACTGAAAATCGATTGACTTTTGAAAAAACAATAATTTCAAAAGTTGAAAATTTACATATAAAATTAAATGCACAAGATTATCTCGCCAAGCTAAAAGTTATTGCAATAGCTTTGGATAAATGCCAAAGAAATACCTGCACCATCGCTGATGCCATAGATATTTGGAAGGACTTATTAACTTATTTTAAAAATGAAGCGGAGCCTGCAGGTTGCAGCAACGAGCAGGAATTTCGGCAAGTAGAAGCACGTTTTCAAATGGCTATGACAGATGTACATTATCTAGCTTATTTATTAGATCCTCAATATACTGGCCAGAAATTGACTGACGAGGAAGTTGATAAAGCAATGTTATATATTTCAGATTTTTACCCAAATGTAATGCCGGAGGTTTTGTCATTTCGTGCCGTAGCACCACCTTTCAAACAATATTTGTTTGCAAAAAGTACGGTAGAAAATATAAATTCCTTAACATGGTGGCAATCTCAGAAGCAGGTCATCTCGCATGAGTTATTATCATTAACAAGTCAATTGTTTTCAGCAGTTGCATCCACTGCAGGGGTCGAAAGACTGTTTTCTTCGTTTGGTCTAGTACATTCTAAATTAAGGAACAGATTAGGAGGGGACAAGCTGCGAAGCTTGTGGCAATTTTTCAACATTTGAACAAAAATGTTGAATCTTGTTAACTTATTATATTTCTTACAATATCAAGTATTTGTTTTTAGTTTTATTTTTTTCTATTCCCTCATTTCATAATAATAATAATAATACTTCTTTAGTTGTTAATTTATTTTAATTATTTGTTCTTTCTTTGTCTCTTTTATCAAAAAATTAAAATACTTATTTTAATTTTATAATTTTTGATTTGTTTATTTGTAAACCTACTACCTTTGAGTTGTACTTGAAGAGGAATAAAGTTTTCACTATATTACATTTGCCATGATTTGTCTTAATTTTTTTTGGGTTTTACTACTCTTAAACTAACAAATTTGTCATTGTTTGTTTAAACAAGAATATAAAAACAGTGTTTTAAACGGCTATAAAAAACAGTGTTTTAAACAGTTGTTTAAAAACAGTGGTTTAAAGCACTGGTGTTTTTTTTTATCGTTTTGAACATGTTTTAAAACATTGTTTTAAACAAAAAGGTTTAAAATAACCCAACCCTGACACTACAACAGTTTAAAATCTAAAAGGGAATAAATACTTTAATAATGAAAATTGATTAAAATAGTGCCCTCTATCGAACTATCTAAGAACTTACGTTAAACAAAAAGTAAGATTGAAAACTATACATATGTGAACCAGGTTTTTTACAATAGTGGAGTTTATTATATTCAACTACAGATAGTGATAGCAGCGAAAATGCACTAAACATGGTAGTAAGAAGTGAATATTACTACCATGTTTAGTGCATTTTCGCTGCTATCACCATCTGCAGTTGAATATAATAAACTCCACTATTGTAAAAAACCTGGTTCACATATAGTTTTCAATCTTACTTTTTATTTAACGTTAGTTCTTAGATAGTTCGATAGAGGGCACTATTTTAATCAATTTTCATTATTAAAATATTTATTCCCCATTAGATTTTAAACTGTTGTAGTGTATGTATGTGTTAAAAAAAAGCACGTTAATTTTATAATTTTTATTAGAAAGTTAATTTATTAGAAACATAAATTTATATATCTTACATTTACTTACCCCCTTTTGACTATGTTGCAAAACTATTTTAATTTTGACTACCCTGGTTTTTATTTATAAAAATGTAAGTATTATATAAAAATGACCGTCTATTTTTTACACAATTCAATTAATAAAATTTTACATGATTCTGTATTATAATTCAAACTAACATAGTCCTTATTATTTTAAATAAATAAGTTTTTACAAGTACATAAAAAATGGAAATAATTGTCTTCTGTATTCTTGTTTTTAAGTTTTATTAATTTATTAACATTTATATTTATGTATGTAACCACCATACTCATTTTCTTTAATTATTGTAGTCCTGTGTCTGATAATGTGAAGTAAATTTACTTGTTCACGAAACCGGTCACACCAATAAAGGAATTTTATGAGAATTTTTCTGTTTGTCTTATCATGAACATTTATTGTGTTCAGACTATAATCCGGTTAGGTAGTACATATTTTATATTTTAAAAAATTTATTTATTTCTGGATAGGTTTTCTAAAATTTAAAGAATTTAAGTTTTCTAAAATTTTAGGAATATTCAATGACAATTTCTGTAATGATGTCCATTTAGATTTCGGATTAAAGTAAATTTATTTTGTTGTAGAATAATAAAGAAAATACAAATAACGAGGCCATAGGCAGAAATAACAACAATTTGATATTACATTATTGTAAAGAAAATAGTCTTGGCAATCATTCTGAAAATTTAATTCTAAATGAGAATAATGATGACAATCCGCTTGTAACAATTAATGGGAAAATTAGTTTTGATCTTGGAGTGAATGTCAAATAAGCAATAGATCACAACAAGAAGGCGATTTGGAAGCAGATAACAGTATTCATTTATTGAATGATAGCGATAGAGATTGGGTTCCCAAAGCGGAAGATGTCATTACTTCAGATGATGATGCAAACCATCATTAATAATGTCAGCATTAATAATCCCAGTATTAACAATGTAGAAGACAAAGAAGTTGGAAAATGGTGAATCTTACACTAACAGTAGTGGGAAACAAGTATCTTCTAAATCTTTAGGACCTATTTTTGGAAATAAATGCCGATTAAAATGTGGACAATAGATTTATAACAATGACAAATATAAACAAACAGTTTTGTGCTTTAAATGATGTCACTCGACAATGAGAATTTGTAATTCGATGTACACAACCAGTTTTGCCAAAATACCAATAAAAAAAAATACATCCCTGCAGGGGAAGGTTTCAAAACAGGGTCTATTTTTTTTAAATAACGAATAGAAAGAAAGAGTTTGTTGTGTATTTTTTATGAATACTCTTGCAGTGGGTGACATATTTCGGCACAATGTATTTAAAAAAATAAATGACACTGGATTTATAGATGACGAAAAAAGAGGTACCCACAGACATCAACTGGATCATGAAATTTTGGAAGATATCAAAACCACATAAACTCTATACCGAGTGTACAATCACATTATCTGCGATCGCAGACAACCAGAGAGTTTATAGATGGCAGTCTCAATATCGCCACTTTATATAGATTATGAGGAACAATCATACAAAACGCAATAAATCCATTTTTAACTTATTTTAAGTTAGTACACTACATCTAATTTAGATAAGAAATAAGTCCAACGGCAGAGTTATTTCCATTAAAATTTAACCCCAATTGTAAGTGGTTCAATCAAAACCTAATAAATCCAACCTGATGCACAATTTATTTTGATTACAACCAAATTGTAATGATCCAGAAGATGAAGAAAAGCGAGAATGTGACTGTTTGCAACATAATCATGGTGTCCGCATTTAATTTTTTTGGTTACTTTTAGTTCTTTGTATTGGCAATAAATATTTTTTGGTTTTACCTACCAGATGTTTTTGCGAACTATAAGTTATGACTGAGTTTTTTGAAAAAAAAAAAAAATTATTCATTCAAACCGTAATAAATCCTATTATAAATTTAAAATCTGTTAACATATACATTTGAGTCAATCAAAACGCAATAAATCCATGTTTTTTTAAGGAATTACTCCTAATAAAAAAACAAAACATGTTTCAATCAATAAGTATTAATTATTATATTCTATATATTGTACTAATTATTACCAACTGGCGTCTTCCTATTCTTAAAGACATTTCTGGTAAAACATTTTTTTTCAATTGACTGAAAACTGCTCTAAGTGGATCTATTACATTTTGTATGATCGCCCCTTATAACAAATAGTGTAAATCAGAAAAATACCATTGCTAGAAAACATGCATTTGAAAAAAAATTTAACATCGTATTTAGCTACCTAGAAGAGTTTTGAGTGAAAAAACTGTTACATTGCATAGTGATAAGACACAAAATCACGAAGGTAGGACATTTGCTTCGGAAGCACATAAAATGATTAAAAAAATGTGTATTGTTGAAAACAAATACCTCAAATTTATCTTATTGTTCAGTTTTAATGTCATCTAAATTAATTTACTTCGAAATTCAATAATTTAACACATTCAAAATTAAAATAGTTAGCAAAAGTCATCAATAAATGAAAAAGATTATACGAACAGTTCTACGTAGCGCTAGCTTCAGTCATGTGAGATAATTCATTGTTAATGGCCGTCAATTGTATTTCTTCGGCAAACTTATTACGACTTAAGTGGTACCTTTTGATTCAGTATTTAAACACCGTACCTCAATACAGCATCATAAAGGGAACACATTTAATTGTTTTAAAATGATGAATAACATGGTATCGAAGTACATTTCTCTAAAACTATTGCAATCCGCTGTTCATTAACTGTAAAAAGCCACGTCCAAAATGGCGGATGCTTTATACTACTAGCACGTTTATTTAAAAACATCATCAAGGGAACTGTCATTCGGGTTCGGGGAACGTTTTTTTTTTTTCGTCACAAAATGGTGAATAGTAAAGAATCAGAGATAGAACTCTCCCAAGAAAATGGAAAATATAGTGAAAATAATTGTGACACGATAGTGAAATGTGGCAATAAGAAATGTGCTGTAGTTGTGTGCATTTACTATTAGGTACTCAGTTTTTCATAAAAGCTGCAGTGAAAGAGATAAATATAAAATAGTCTCCAAATTAGATGGCCATAAAATTATATGTATTGATTGTATTAACAAAAAAAGTGATACAGAAAAACTGTCAGTTGAAAACATATGGTTAAAAAAACTGATAAATGAGAAGGATGACAAAAACAATATACTGAAAGAAAACAATAGACTTTTGCTTGAAAAAATCTCTAACCTACAAATAAATAGTCCCGACCTATATGACAATAACAAATCTCATGTGTTTCCACAAAGACAAGGGGGCAAACAACAAACAAACAAACAAGAAACTTCTGCTATCCGTCAGTCCCAAAGCAGTCAGGAGATGGCAGCTGTGGATAAACCTCCAGATACTCAAAAGTCGAGATAAACTAAATTTTGCTGCAGCCACCTCAACTTTGTCAGGCAACTCAGGTAATGATATCCAAAGTGATTCAATTCCAGCACAAACTGATGACGATGGCTTCCAGTATCAAAGAAAAGGAAAGAGAAGAAGAACAAACAACTTCATTAAAAACAGTAATAGGAAAATTCCAACTAAAATTTTAGGAACTGGAAATATACTTGATGGTAAAAATAAATTTTCTGGTGTAGAAAAAAAGTGTGGGTCTATGTTTATAGATGTAAAAGAGTTTGTGTTTTGTTGTAAGTGCGCCATTTCATATGAAGGATGAGATGTACAAACCAGAATTCTGGCCAAAATTTGTTGGTTTTAAGAGGTTTGACTTCGGAAAATATAAACAGTATAATCATGGTAATTTTTTATGATAAACCAAGATAACTTAAGAGTCGATATCAATGAAAAAGAGACTACATTAACAACAATAAACGACACTGTAACAGTATGTCACCTAAACATTAGAAGTATTTGCAACAAAGTCGATACGTTTGATGTTCTGCTGCATTCTCTGAACTTTCCTGAGGTTGTTTGTGTTACTGAAACTAAATGTACTACTTACGAAATTAATCTTAAAATACTGTCATTGTTGCTTCCGATTTTAATTCTTTCGTTCTACATATTGACGAGTTGTTTAATAACCTAGATAGACCAAATTGTTCAACATTTATTTGTGGAGACTTTAATATTAATTTTGATGTCAAATCTGACTGTCATTTTGAAAACAATATAGTAAAACATTTATTAAATATTTTTAAAACGTATAATCTAAATATGTGCATAAATGATTTCACACGTATACAAAACACAAGTAAAACTGTTATTGACAACATATTTTCAAATATTAGTGTTGATTTGCTTAGCCCTCAAATTATTTACTGTGATCTCTCTGATCAATTCATGCAATGTGTTTGTTATCAATACTTCTCAAAAGTAGAAAATAAGTGCTCCTACACCCTCAAAATATTTTTTAATTCTGAAAGCTACATTACTTATTTCAAATTTTTATTATCTATCCAAGCTTGGGACTTTTTGGTTAATGATGATGCAGATGCTAATTTTACAAAATTTCACAAAATTTGTTTGGAACTTATGGATAAGCCTTCCCCACCAGAAATGTGTAAAGTTAAACACAATAATAAATGCAAAAAATCTTGGATAACATAAGATATTATTAATGAAGGCGTTTTTATAAGAGACTTGCATATGACATACAAATTAACAAGAGATAATGACGTTCTCCTCAGATATAACATTTTGAAGAAGAACCATAATTTATAAATTGAACGTGCCAAAAAAAGTTATTATGAGTCCTTAATCCTAAATTCAAAAAATAAATTCAAAACAGTATGGCAAATAATAAAAAGTCAGGGCAACACCTCTAAAGATTGTCAATTGTCACAGACATTTAAGGACCCTAAAGGTAATATTATAACAGATATGCAGCATATGGCTCAAGCTTTTAATAAGATTTTCATCGAATCCATTGAACAGTTAACTCAAAATATGACTACTACAAATAGCTCAAATATTGAACAAACAAATAACTCATTTTTTTTATCACCAGTTACTACTGATGAAGTTATACTACATATTAAATCTGTATCCTCTAAAAATTCCTCAGGGGTTGATGAAATTCCTTGTTCACTTTTACTCACTGTTGTCGATTATATACCAAAACCTATAACTACTTTAATAAATACATCATTTCAGACGGGATTATTCCCTAGTATTTTGAAGAGTTCTCTAATTATTCCTTTACACAAGAAAAATGATAAAACTCTGTTATGTAATTACAGAGGTATTGCTCTTCTGTCAGTTTTTTCTAAATTGTACGAAAAAGCTTATCATAGCAGATTATATAATTATTTGACTTTCCAAAAAATACTGTCTAATAGTCAATTTGGCTTTAAAAAAAATGCTGCAACACAAGATGCAGTATTGTCACTTTACAATAATAATAATAATAATAATAATAATAATAATTTCAAGAGCCACAGCGTGTTGTAGATAATCCGCCGACTGTAGAAGATGTCGAAACCTTCTGGAAGGGAATCTACGAAACGACGCGTCCATTCAATAGCGACACTCCAGCAATTGCACACTTCGAGGCTCTGTGTCACAGACATCGTGAAGAGCCAGATGAAGTGTGCCCGGCAATCAGTACGGAGGAAGTCCAGCAAGCACTTGTTGGTACCAAGAACTTCGCTGCCCCGGGCCCAGACGGCATTAACAACTGGTGGTGGAAGAAATTTCCTTCCACTCACCGCCGTCTGGCGCGAGTTTTCAACTCATGGTTGAACGAGGGGCAGCAGATTCCGGACTGGTTCGTCGAGGGACGTACTGTGCTTATCCCCAAAAAGGGGGATCTTTCCGACCCGAGGAATTATAGGCCGATCACTTGTCTCAACTCCTGCTACAAGATATTTACACGTATCTTGTATGCTAGGACACTGAGGTCTGTTGATCCGGTCTTCCAGCAGATACATGAACAGCGTGGTGCCAAGAAGGGCATGGCAGGTTGCAAGGACAGCCTGCTGATAGACCGCTGTATTACACAGGATTCTGTGCAATACAAGCGGAATCTATCGATGGCCTGGATTGACTACCGCAAGGCATTTGATACAACATCGCACGAGCTATTGTTGCACTTGCTCGAATGTCTTGCGGTACCAGCACCACTAGTGAGATGCATAGAACAGCTGCTGCCACTCTGGAAGACTCGCTTCACCATAACATCAGGTGCACAGCGGGTCACGACAGAGCAGGTGGCATTTAGGAGGGGAGTTTTCCAGGGCGACTCCCTGAGTCCTCTCCTCTTCTGCATCTCACTGCTACCGTTGTCTGCTGGGCTCCGCCAAACCCGCGGGTATCAATGTGGACCACCCAGCGACCGGAGGCATAAGGTCACCCATCTATTTTATATGGATGACCTTAAACTTTATGCCTCCGGAGAGCGCGAACTACAAAACGCTCTTAGGGTGGTCGAAGAATATACGCGGGCAATTGGTATGGAGTTCGGGTTGGACAAATGTGCAGTCGTCCACCTCAAGAGAGGACGATGCGGGGAATTCCCTGAAGACGCGCAGCTCGCAGACGGAAGCATCCTAAGACATCTGGATGCCGGAGAGACCTATACATACCTGGGTGTGCAACAAAGGCACATCCAGGATGTAACACAAATAAAGGAGTCTCTCCGCGGCAAGTACAGACACCGCCTCCGAAAGATTTGGTCTTCCGAACTTTCGGGGAAGAATAAGGTGTCTGCAACTAATATGCTTGCCGTTCCGATTCTGCTCTACTCCTTCGGAGTAGTAAAGTGGAGGGTAGATGAGCTGCGCCAATTAGACAGAGATACCCGCAAGATGATGAATATTCACAGAAGTATTCATCCTAGATCGTCCGTTCCTCGTGTGTACCTCCCACGTCAACGGGGGGGCCGAGGACTCTTGAGCCTGGAGTGTACGCATGGCAGAGTAGTACTGAGTATGGCATGTAACATCCTCAGGAGCTCAGATCCCCTCTTGCGGTTTGTGAAACATCACGAAACTGTAGGAGTGGGAGCAGGATTGTTTAAGGCAGCAAAAAGAGCCGCAGATGAACTTGGTCTCGCATTTGACATCAGGCGAGGTGGCCGGCGAGGTGCTGATGTTGAATCAGTCACCGAACTTCAGCCAAATCGTCTGAAAGCCCGAATCAGAGCTGCCGAACAGGAAAATCTGTTTCGGCAGCACGTCGATAAACCCCAGCATGGTGTCTTCTATAAGAACATAGAAACACTGGGTTTATCGACCAGGCTGACATTCGCCTTTCTAAGGTCAGCAGGGCTTAAGTCGGAGACCGAGGGATTCATTATGGCCTGCCAAGATGGTGTTATCAACACCTTGGTCTACCGTAGCCGCGTGTGGCGTGTAGAGGTTCCTGATATCAACTGCAGGACCTGCCATCAGGCGCCGGAATCGCTCATGCATTTACTATCTGCATGCCCCATATATGCGATTTCGGCCTACATCCACCGACATAACGCGGCGTTACGAGTGCTGTACTACCATCTAAGGCACTCGTACGGGGTAGACCAGACACCAGTGCTGCCTTACGTCCCCGGAGATATTGAGTCCGTTGTCGAGAACGAGAAATGCCGGATTTACTGGAACTACTCGTTCCCGACTGTCAGGCTAATTCAAGCCAACAAGCCTGACATAGTTCTCCTCGACCATCAACTCAAGGTGATGTATGTCATCGAGTTCTCGGCGCCAGCGGAGAAAAACATCACCTTGAAGGAGGAGGAGAAACGGACCAAATATCGCGATCTCCGGTACGAGCTCCAAGTGCTGTACCCAGGCTACTCGGTCAAAATGGTCGTCCTTATTATCGGTGTACTCGGAGGGATAAAGCCTACGCTGCTCTCGGAACTGAAGATCATACCGGCCTGCCGAAAACCAGCCGAGTGGCTGGCAGGTCAAATGCAGAAGGCGGTCATTCTGGGTTCTCTCCGTCTGCTTAGGGCACACGATTCTGGTATCTACAGTCACTAACCCTGCGGGATGTGGGGAGTGGCTGTAGTTGATGCGCCGGCGCGACTCCCGTGAGGCGTCGGAGGCCACGGGAGGACTGACCGGCATCGGGAAACCGAAAAAAAAAAAAAAAAAAAAAAAAAAAAAAAAAAATAATAATAAAGTGACCTGGCTAGAATGGACGCGGTCATCGATGAGGAAATTCCGGAGGATGTAGACATCTGGCAAATCAACTGTGCCGTGTACAACGCCGCGAAGCAACTCGTCCCCCCGTGAGAGGTCAACCAATCACGGGGTCGAGAAAGCCAA
This sequence comes from Rhamnusium bicolor, assembly GCA_029963845.1. NCBI lineage: Eukaryota > Metazoa > Arthropoda > Insecta > Coleoptera > Cerambycidae > Rhamnusium > Rhamnusium bicolor. Next base: position 133,479 of record JANEYF010001448.1, on the reverse strand, counting down.
GCGGCGTGTACAAAAAATTGAGGGCAAAATACAGTCGGCCAGACAACACGCTTCTCGGATCCAGAGTGTGGTGGAATATAAGACGACTGGTAGAGTCTTTACTCCCAGAATCCGGCGCATAGCAGCCGGATTAAGACGTCAACACCATACTCTAAATCTGACAGTGATGCTTACCATCAAGCAGCACTGTCTAGATAGGATCCGAGCGCTCATGGCGATAAAGAAAACATTGAAGAGGCGGGTCAGGAGTATGGAACAAAACACTTTGTTCCGTACGAATCCTTCCCGCCTCTTTCAAGAGCCACAGCGTGTTGTCGAGAATCCGCCGACTGTAGAAGATGTCGAAACCTTCTGGAAGGGAACCTACGAAGCGACGCGTCCATTCAATAGCGACACTCCAGCAATAGCACACTTCGAGGCTCTGTGCCACAGACATCTTGAAGAGCCAGAAGAAGTGTGCCCGGCAATCAGTACGGAGGAAGTCCAACAAGCGCTTGTTGGTACCAAGAACTTCGCTGCCCCGGGCCCAGACGGCATTAACAACTGGTGGTGGAAGAAATTTCCTTCCACTCACCGCCGTCTGGCGCGAGTTTTCAACTTATGGTTGAACGAGGGGCAGCAGATTCCGGACTGGTTTGTCGAGGGACGTACTGTGCTTATCCCCAAAAAGGGGGATCTTTCCGACCCGAGGAATTATAGGCCGATCACTTGCCTTAACTCCTGCTACAAGATATTTACACGTATCTTGTATGCTAGGACGCTGAGGTCTGTTGATCCGGTCTTCCAGCAGATACACGAACAGCGTGGTTCCAAGAAGGGCATGGCAGGTTGCAAGGACAGCCTGCTGATAGACCGCTGTATTACACAGGATTCTGTGCAATACAAGCGGAATCTATCGATGGCCTGGATTGATTACCGCAAGGCATTTGATACAACATCACATGAGCTATTGTTGTACTTGCTCGAATGCCTTGCGGTACCAGCACCACTAGTGAGATGCATAGAACAGCTGCTGCCGCTCTGGAAGACCCGCTTCACCATAACATCAGGTACACAGCGGGTTACGACAGAGCAGGTGGCATTTAGGAGAGGAGTTTTCCAGGGTGACTCCCTGAGTCCTCTCCTCTTCTGCATCTCACTGCTGCCGTTGTCTGTTGGGCTCCGCCAAACCCGCGGATATCAATGTGGGCCACCCAGCGACCGGAGGCATAAGGTCACCCATCTATTTTATATGGATGACCTTAAACTTTATGCCTCCGGAGAGCGCGAACTACAAAACGCTCTTAGGGTGGTCGAAGAATATACGCGGGCAATTGGTATGGAGTTCGGGTTGGACAAATGTGCAGTCGTCCACCTCAAGAGAGGACGATGCGGGGAATTTTCTGAAGATGCGCAGCTCGCAGACGGAAGCATCCTAAGACATCTGGATGCCGGAGAGACCTATACATATCTGGGTGTGCAACAAAGGCACATCCAGGATGTATCACAAATAAAAGATTCTCTCCGCGGCAAGTACAGACACCGCCTCCGAAAGATTTGGTCTTCCGAACTTTCGGGGAAGAACAAGGTGTCTGCAACTAATATGCTTGCCGTTCCGATTCTGCTCTACTCCTTCGGAGTAGTAAACTGGAGGGTAGATGAGCTGCGTCAATTAGACAGAGATACCCGCAAGATGATGAATATTCACAGAAGTATTCATCCTAGATCGTCCGTTCCTCGTGTGTACCTCCCACGTCAACGGGGGGGCCGAGGACTCTTGAGCCTGGAGTGTACGCATGGCAGAGTAGTACTGAGTATGGCATGTAACATACTCAGGAGCTCAGATCCCCTCTTGCGGTTCGTAAAACATCATGAAACTGTAGGAGTGGGAGCAGGATTGTTCAAGGCAGCAAAAAGAGCCGCAGATGAACTCGGTCTCGCATTTGACATCAGGCGAGGAGGCCGGCGAGGTGCTGATGTTGAGTCAGTCACCGAACTTCAGCCAAATCGTCTGAAAGCCCGAATTAGAGCTGCCGAACAGGAAAATCTGTTTCGGCAGCATGTCGATAAACCCCAGCATGGTGTCTTCTATAAGAACATAGAAACACTGGGTTTATCGACCAGGCTGACCTTCGCCTTTCTAAGGTCAGCAGGGCTTAAGTCGGAGACCGAGGGATTCATTATGGCCTGTCAAGATGGTGTTATCAACACCTTGGTCTACCGTAGCCGCGTGTGGCGTGTAGAGGTTCCTGATATCAACTGCAGGACCTGCCATCAGGCGCCGGAATCGCTCATGCACTTACTTTCTGCATGCCCTATATATGCGATTTCGGCCTACATCCACCGACATAACGCGGCTTTACGAGTGCTATACTACCATCTAAGGCACTCGTACGGGGTAGACCAGACACCAGTGCTGCCTTACGTCCCCGGAGATATTGAGTCCGTTGTCGAGAACGAGAAATGCCGGATTTACTGGAACTACTCGTTCCCGACTGTCAGGCTAATCCAAGCCAACAAGCCTGACATAGTCCTCCTCGACCATCAACTCAAGGTGATGTATGTTATCGAGTTCTCGGCACCTGCGGAGAAAACATCACCTTGAAGGAGGAGGAGAAACGGACCAAATATCGCGATCTCCGGTACGAGCTCCAAGTGCTGTACCCAGGCTACTCGGTCAAAATGGTCGTCCTTATTATCGGTGTACTCGGAGGGATAAAGCCTACGCTGCTCTCGGAACTGAAGATCATACCGGCCTGCCAAAAACCAGCCGAGTGGCTGGCAGGTCAAATGCAGAAGGCGGTCATTCTAGGTTCTCTCCGTCTGCTTAGGGCACACGATTCTGGTATCTACAGTCACTAACCCTGCGGGATGTGGGGAGTGGCTGTAGTTGATGCGCCGGCGCGACTCCCGTGAGGCGTCGGAGGCCACGGGAGGACTGACCGGCATCGGGAAACCGAAAAAAAAAAAAAAAAAAAAAAAAATAAAGTGTCTTTATTTTTTTTTTTAATAAATATACAAACAGAAATATAACAAATTGGTGACGACGTTCGATTGATCGCTCTTCCACGCAACCACCAACACAACTTTATATTAAACAGTTTTGAGGATAAAAATACAAGTGCATGTGTTTTCTTTGATTTAACCCGTGCATTCGATACAGTCCGTCATGATTTGCTACTTGACAAACTTAGTTAGGTATGGAGTTAGAGGGCCTGCTCTAACCTGGTTACAAAATTATTTGCTAGATAGACATCAAAAAGTAATTGTAAGGAATGTTGGTAAAAGTTATAAATCTGAAACTGGTCATGTTTCCACTGGGGTTCCGCAAGGGAGCATATTAGGTTCATTATTATTTATTATATTTATTAACGATATTGTCCCCTTTATGCACCACACTTTTATTTCTCTTTTTTGCAGATGATGCAGTTACTGCTGACAGTAGCTACAATAGGCAAGGGGACAATTTTTTTTTTATTACTTTAATAACATCTACAGTTTATAATAATTGACCCGTATTTTTTATTTTTTTTTATTAAATGTCTTATGCTAAAAAAAAATTCGTAAAGTTTAAGCGCTCTTTAAACGGTCAGATATTCCCGCATTTTCCCAAGCCAATTGTATTGGCTAGTATTCGCCGTGACGTAACAGCGTAGACAGCACAGATTCAGCGAGGAAACAAATGCTGCATTGCCATGTTTCTGAATAACTAAGATAATATTGTGTTGATGTAAAGCAATGTTTTGTTTGTTGTTATGTATATCATTACATTATTTTGAAACTTAAATGTCTGTAAAGAAGTGTTTTGTACCTGGTTGTGGAAATGTTAGTGAAGTTACAGTTACGCAAATTTACATTATCAATAATTATAACACCTGCACTATAATAACCTTGTTTTAGTTTTCTACCCTGGAATGCGCGCGTCGTATCTACGCTGTTACGTCATTATGAGACCGCCGATTGCTTTCATTTGAAATACATCCTCATTTCCAGCATTTTCATTTCACAATTAAACAAAATATGGTTACTAAAATTATATTTTAGTAATATTTATAGTGAATTAAAGGTCTCTACTATAATACCATGATGTTTCTTTTTGTAATTTTGATTACAGTCCCCTCGCCTATTCTGATCAAGTTTAAAAACAAATACTAATGTTTCCTTGATAGAGAATTATTGCTTAATAAATGGCTTAGTTTTAAATAATTTAAAAACCGACTTACTAGTATTTTCCGCAAAATAATTAGACTATAATTTGTTAGTTAAAGCAAATAATAAAAATATTATGCAAAACAAGTCTGTAAAATATCTCGGTGTACATAACGATTTTCATCTAACATGGAGTAATCATATTGATGCTCTACTAGGCAAATTATCTACTCACTGCTTTCTTATATGGCAAATGAGAAAATTTGTTAATATACATATACTGAAAATATATTATTATGCTTATGTACAGTCTAGCCTTGACTACCGTATTGTCTGTTGGGGTAACTGCTGCCGTATAAATGAAGTCCTTATATTACAAAAAAAGATTTTACGTACCATGACTTTCAAAAACTTACGTTACTCTTGTAGAATCCTATTTAAAGAACTAAATATTTTAACAGTTTCATCCTTATACATACTGCGATGTGTGTCATATGTAAAGTGTCACTATAACAACTTTATTCCTAGGGATAGCTTTTCTGATAATAATCTAAGGCTGCATCTTAATCTGACTATCCCTCAACATAAATTGTCAATAGTAGCAAATGGTCCCAACATGTCATGTCAATTAAACATGTCAATTAAACTTTACAATAGACTCCCTATGAATATTAAACAAATTAATAATATACAACTGTTTAAAAGAACAGTTCGTGCCACATTAATCGAGCATAGTTTTTATTCTATAAATGAATATATGAGTTGCACTTGTTTTCACGAGAGTCCTTAATTTAGAATCAAAACAATTTTTTATCTAATGTGTATTTGTTTTTACTAATTTATTTTAAACTTGTGTGTCATATGATTTTGTGTACACATACATAGCGTATTACTTACTATCTTTTAATTTGTAATCGTTGTAATTATTATTTTGTATTTTTGTATTTTGTGACTATATTTCAATACCTGTATTAGGTCGTTATGAAAATAAATGTATTATTATTATTATTATTATTAATGTTCTTCGATATGACACGTTCCTTTAATGATTGTGACGTCTCCAGAATGATCTATGTAATGAATAATTGTAATTTAAAGAGTAATTAAGGCTTATTTTATACATTTAAATAAAATTGAAATGTCTATCTGTAATTTCGATATTACTTTAAACTGATTTTACGAGTTATTGTTGTCATTCTGGTCTAGTCTTACGTTTTATGAAATTGGAGGGAAATATTCTGTGTATATGAAGACCGAGTTGGCTAGCAGTCTTTAGCTAGTAGTTAGATGAATATTAAATGAAAGTCAATTAACAAATTATTTATTATTATTTTCAGCTTTATTTTCCAAAAAACATGGAATCTTACGAAGCAGGAAAAAAAAGATCTAGAGACAATTGCAGAAATACAGTGCAGCTTAATAACGCCAAAGAGAGAAAGCCAATGCTAGGAAATGGAAGTTTTTAGATGACTCCAGAGCAAAAAGAAATAAAACTATCTAAATTCAGGGAATATTATCACAAAATGAAAGCTGAAAAGAAGATAAAGAGTGTTGCTGATATATCAGAAAGAGAAAAGCAGCAGCAAAGAAAAAATTGGAAGAAAGCCTCGAAAAAATACAGAGAGAAGAAAAAAATATTGACAAATGCAGTAAACAACACATCTCCACCCTCAGAAGATGAATCCGCGGTTGATGTACATCGCACACCATGTAGGAAGAAAAAAGAGTAAGAAAAGAGAAAGCTAAAACATACAGAACCATCACAGGATTCCCATCAACATTGGAATTTTGAATTCCCTGACTTTCCCATGACATTCCAGGAACATAATTTTGATTTTTTCATGACCCACATTCACTTTAGGTATTTATAATGCACATTTTAATAAAACATGTTTGCAACTCAATACAGACAATTACGTATATACAGTGTGTTTACATTTAAGAAATATTCAGGCTTCAATTACAATAATGTCATCTTTATTGTTATTGTTTTAAAATAATTTTAGAAAACAATTAAGTAAAGAACCTACTTTTTGGATCCTGAAGCCGGTTACTTAAGCTGAGTTGTCGCGTAGAGCGTATCTTTCAAATAACAATTAATTTTAAATTTAGGGGTTATAAATTAATTGTTATTTGACGTATTCAGTATTCTCTACCGACAAATCGGCTTGAGTAACCGGCCTGAGATTTTGAAGGAAATAAATACATAAAAAATACAAAATATTACGTAAGTACAAATTTTGTTTTGTTGAGTATTTAGCAACAAGTTTAGGTACTCATTTGTAATGGTAAATTTTAAAATATTTAATAGGATTGTTGTTTCAAGAAATGTATAGTCTTATACAGTACAACATATACGCCAGTGATATTAATGTAATCAAACATGTCATACAAAATGTAAAATTAAAAGTAAAATGTTATGAAAACAGATTTCATATAACAAAGAATTGTAACCATTCATATATTTGCTTATTAAACCAAGTATACAGGGTGTCCCGAAAATAGTGTGCAATATTTTACCAGCAGCTTCTACGACCAGAAATAGAAAAAAAAGATTTAATATTATTTTATAATTTGTTTGATTTTTTAATTTAGATTCGTTGAACAATGTTATGTTGTTCTAATTAGAACTGAACTGAACTGATTATTTATCATTAAGTACTTATAACTAAAAAATTTTGTTTTATTTTTCACAAAACTAAGAGCAAGTTTAATTAATAAAGGTTTTGATACACATTCTCGCATTTATTATTTTGAAAACCATTACTGTGACTTAATCATCATTAAGGGAACATAGTGGTCATTCAGTGAACGTTACGTCATTTAAGGGAACACCACCAAAAAGCAGATAAACCAAAACGATTAACAGATTTTCTTGCCAAAAAGTCTAAAAAGTTAAAAAACATGACCATTTCATTGTATTTAAAGTTAATTCAATAAGAATAACTTAAAATATTTTGCCTGAGGGTGACTTTCAAGTTCAAAATATGCAACTTTACCTTATAGATGACTAGTTTTTGCTGTAAAACTTTAATAAACTCAAAAAATTACATGTTTTTAATTTATTATGATTTAGCACATACCTAAATATTGTATTCATTCAAATTTAAAGCAGTTAGTTCTATAGCAAGAGTGGTAGAGTTAACACCTATTTTTCTCTTTTTTTTTCTTGCTTATAGAATATAAGTTGTTAATAGTTAATTTTTTTTATGTCAAGTGAAAGTGATGGAAGTTACAATGAAATGGACATTTGTGATAATGGTCAATGGAAAAAAGTAAAGCATAAACGAAAAACAAGGACTAGATTAGGAAGTATTTCAAAAAAAAAATAACAAGCAACTATCAACAAAAGAAATAAATGAAATTATTATGGGACAACATAAACCAAAAACATCAAACAGCCAGTCCACAAGTAAAAAACACACATATAAAAACACAAGCTCTAACAAAAACAAAAATAATAATAATGAAATTCCACAACAAATACAATTAGATAATGTAAATGCATATACACTGCCCAACACTAGTACAAATGAAGAGATTCTCACACAAAAAGAACAGCAGATAAGACAAAAAAATTTATCAGCAAAAATGAAAGAAATGTCACAAAAACCGTTTAAAGCACTATTTTATATAAAAACACCTGAGACGTTAACAAGGAAAATGATGTCAGATATATGGGACACGGAACATCCTAAAACAAAAACAGGATTTCTCCTTAAAACTAACCAAGACAAAAACATAATTAGTCAGACACTAAATAAGCTTATTGGTCAGAAACATTCTAAATTACAAAGAAACTCAACCCTCATCGTCTATGCCAACAAACACTCATGTTTCTAATCATTCATACAGTGTGGTCATCGGATCTGTAGAACATGATATTACAGAAGAGGATATTAGCGAATTTCCCACGCAATCCAATATCATTCACAGGTACTGCAAAAGAATTGTTGCAAAAGCCACTAACAAACCTACATACCTCATCGTGAAGAATGGAAACCTCTTATGTCAATTTTCGGCGCATTTGGGTTAGAGGTGTCAAAAAATCAGCATTAATTTTGTACATCGGATGCAAAAACCTTTTATGGCGTAGTAATACTCTAAAGCTTAAACTAAACCATGCCTCCTATGTCAATTTTCGAAAGCTGCTGCATTTTACTTTTATGTCAATTAGAGATAGCAAGAGGGCGGCTGCGCCGCTAGCATTAAAGTTATTTTGCAGCGGAAAACTTCTATGTCAGTTCTGTCAGTTGTAGTGGGAACTGCACAAGTGTGATGTTTTAATGTTTACTGGTGTATTGTATGCTTTCTGTTTAAACGCTTCTCATTAATAAAACACAAAAATGTTATCCAGAGGGAAATTGTTGGTTAATCTTGCTTTGGCAAGTAAAAATAATGACCCGAATAAAATTCCTATAGAAGTTATTGAGGTAACCTCAATTTATAAAGAACCAAGTAGTAATTCCTGTTATAATTAACTTAATTATAGAGTAACAACCAAGACTTCAACAAAGTAGGGGCTGTATCTTTTTTTGTTGATTCCTGGAAATGATATTATTGATGGAGATTCCAATAAAACTCCGCCAGAAATGATTACGGTGAGTAACAAGAGTTCAGTTTAAGTTATTATTATTTGTTTTTTTTTTATGAATTTACAGAGTAATGACCAAGACAACAATGCAGTATCTGAGTCTTTTTCATTGATTAATGGAAGTTATACTATTATTGATGGAGATTCCAATAAATCTCCGCCAGAAATGATTACGGTGAGTAACAAGAGTTCAGTTTAAGTTATTGTTATTATTTGTTTTTTTTAATGATTTTACAGAGTAACGACCAAGACAACAATGCAGTATCTGAGTCTTTTTCGTTGATTAATGGAAGTTATACTATTATTGATGGAGATTCCAATAAAACTCCGCCAGAAATGATTGCGGTGAGTAACAAGAGTTCAGTTTAAGTTACTGTTATTATTTGTTTTTTTATTAATTTACAGAGTAACGACCAAGACAACAACAATGCAGTGGTTGAGTCTTTTTCGTTGATTCCTGGAAGTTATACTATTATTGATGGAGATTCCAATAAAACACTGCCACAAATGATTACGGTGAGTAACAAGAGTTCAGTTTAAGTTATTGTTATTATTTGTTTTTTTTTATGAATTTACAGAGTAACGACCAAGATATCAACAATGTAGTGGCTGAGTCTTTTTTCGTTGATTCCTGGAAGTTATACTATTATTGATGATGCCGGCACATTAATATTTTCTGGACAAGAACCAGGCACTCAAGTTTTAATAGGTCGAGAGGCAAAACAGGGAAACGAGCAAAACGAAGATAATATGGGGCTTGACACATCAGAAGTTAGTGAAATGAATATTATGGAAGTAGATAACGACATGATAATAAATCAAGAAGTGGAGAACATGCATAATGATCCTGATTACCTCCCTGAAGAGGACAATGTGGGGCCAAATGAAGCAGATGATATTGTTGTCAGTAGCCAAGATAATTCAAGCTGCCTTACTAACCCCGATAAATCTTCTGATGAACAGGACACCGATACAAAAAGGACAAGAAAGAGAAAAGGTGATGGGAGAGAATGGCAAAGACATAAACGCCAAACTCTTCGAAAGGAAGGTAAAAACTATATTGGTCGTGTAAGAAAATCAGGAGAGAAGGATACCAAAAAAAGAAGTACGAGATAGAAAACTTGGACCTCGTAAGTCTCAGTTCTGTTTGAAATCAAAAGAAACGTTTTTGTAATGAGATTCCGGAGGGTTTGCGGCAGGAACTCTTTACGCACTTTTGGTCAAATCTTTCCTCGGAAGAAAGGAAAACGTACATAAGTTCACTCGTAAATTCTGAAGTTCCTAAACAAAAATGTCGTGCAGAATCAGGAGATAGAAGAGGGCCATCGTTTCATTATTTTATAAAAATAAATAATGACAAGAAAGAAGTGTGTAGAGATATGTTTTGCAACACTTTTGGGCTAGGAGTGTAGAGCGTTAAGAACTGGTCTAAAAATGTATTACATGGGATGAACAGTTTGCAGTTAATTTCATTAATGTGCTCCCAAAATCGGAGGCACATTATTGTCGCAAAGACACAAAGAAATTATACCTGGAAACAACGTTTCATTCACTAATGTAACTTTATAGAGTGTACAAAAATAAGTGTCAAGAAGAAAAGTAAAAATATTAAGCAGATTTACATTCACAGAAATTTTGAACGATACGAATGTTTCCCAGTTTCAACCTAAAAAAAGACCAGTGCGACATTTGTTGCAAGTATAGAGTTGGAAGCTTGTCAGAGAAAGATTATGCAGACCACGTGAAAGCTAAAACTAGAGCAAGTGAAGAAAAAAGTAAAGATAAAACAGAAGCCATTTCTAAGCTTTGCAAAGTGTTTTCTGCAGATGTACAGGCAGTAAAACTTGCACCATTTTTAATGGCTTCAGCTGTATATTTTAAAACAAAACTTTGCTGCCATAATTACACAATTTATGACTTATCAAGTCACGAAGTTGATTGCTATTGGTGGAATGAATCAGAGAGTGAGTTGAAAGCTGAAATATTTTCATCCTTCCTTATAAATCATCGGCAACCCGCTATGGATATGTGGCCAGAAGAGTATCCCCGAGTGATTAAAATCTGGTCTGATAGTTGCGGGTATCAAAACAAAAATAAAACTTTATCTAACGCACTGCTAGAGTTGGCTATTAAAAATAATTTTACAATTCATCAAAAGTATCTACAAGTGGGCCATACACAGATGAAGGTGGATTCAGTTCACGCTACCATAGAACGAAAATTAAAAAATAGAGAGATTTATTTACCATCTAATTACATAACTGCAACTATAGAAGCAAGAGGATTGAAACGAGAAAACAACGCGAAATCAAAAAATGGTAAACAAAAAAGACATGTATTATCCGCCCTACAGAACCCATTACATAACCTATGACTATTTTAAAGATTATACTATCCCCATTGGCCAACGATATTCTTCAATAAGGCTTGGTAATAAAACAGCTGATCCAACTGTTAATGACGTTTGCCATTTTGTGTACTTACCTACAGGTGTAAAACAATACCAAATAAATTTTGATGATGAACTAAAGCCTTTACCTCGGTGAGCAAAGCAAATAGAACCCGGTATTAATTATCCTAGCTGTATAAATTACGTCTAAAAATTAAACCTACAAAATGGGAACATCTTCAACAGTTAAAAGCTGTACTTCCGCAGCCTGTGCATTGCTTTTACGATAATCTTCCTCACTAATAGGGATATTTTTTTGTTTCTTCGTTATTTTTTCACTTATTTCATTTTATTATTTGTATTCCTAAGTAGAGTGTTTAAAAATAAAAGTATTTTGTTTGAACTTCCATTCTTCTTTACTTTATTTTGTAGATGTCCTAATCTCCTATGTCAACCGTTTATAACGTTATAGCTAAATGGAAACCGTCTGTCAATTTTTTTTAGAAATAACTAAAAATGGATACATAAAACATTATTAGTTGTTTAGTACACTAAAAATATGGCCTAATGGTACAAAGGTGAGAATTTAGCCCTGCAACTAAAAATAGTAACCAGTTTTTTTGGTCCCCTGAAAAGTTAAGGTAGGAGTTTTCCAATCTTCACCATCGATAAGAATCATTACGGGATGCATGAACTCCTCAGAAAAATTATTTAATGAGGGCCTCTTTTTATAAACACAGACATTACCCGGTCTATCCAAGCTTACCACCAGCTCCAATATCACAACCTTGTTCTCGTTGCCAAAAATTTACTAAGTGCAATGGAAATCATCACCATACTAAGTGTAATACACGACTTCCACCAAAATGCACAGGATATGGTGCAGAAGATCATACTGCATGGTCACTAAAATATCCTAAAAGACCTATGAAATCATACCAAATAATCAAATCAAATCTCCCTACAATTTCATATGCAAATGTAAACAGCTATATACCAAAAAAACATCTTATCAACAATATTATTAAAAAAAATCACATCAACTGTACATTATTTGTAGAAACAAAGATCAAAAGTACTAGTAACATAAGATATAAAAATTGGGATGTTCTACAGTTTGATGGCAATGTTGTCAATAATAATGTGAGAGGAGGAAGCATTGGGCAAATACACCCTGGATGACCAAGGACAATCCACCGAAAGTAAATAACCCCCTATGCGAAGCTACCCATATCAGCATTCCATTTCTGGAGGGTAAGTTACACATATTTTTAGTATACATTCACCCCACTGCAAATATTGAATAAACTATATTCACGAAAGCAGCATTGTATAAATATTGTAATATCATAGGCGATTTCATCATCGCCAACAAGAACAAGCAAAAACAGCTTAATAATTTCTGAGAAAACTCCAATTTTACAAAAGCAAATACTCACCCACTTTTCATATGGTAAACAACTCAGACATAACACCAGACCCAATACTTTATACAAATAACCTTAAAAATAATAGAGAAAATCGAAGCACATCCGTACATTGGTTCCGACCACTCAGCAATAGAAATATCACTAAATCTGAATAGGAAAATTGAGAACCAAAATGAAAAAGGAATTAACTACAATAAATGTAATATTGAAGAGGTAAACAAGATTATAACAAAATACATCGATGATATGCTGCATGTACCAATGGACAAGGACATAATCAAACAATTTAATGAAAAGCTGATGACAACAATCATGGAGAATACACCCAAAGAATAAGTAAGATACTACACATATAAGCTACCACCATATATCATTAGAATGATAAAAAGTAAAAGGAAAATGTACAGAGACTATTTAAAAAAATCCAAGTGAAGATGACAAGAGACATATCAACAACTACAACAAGGACAATCAAAAACTTATAAGGCAATACAAAGAAAACAACTGGATGAAAACGTGATGAAATAAACAAGAATCAAGGGAAACACTACAGGCAACAAATCAAAAGACTTACTCAATACAAACCACACCAGAAACTACCTATCCTAGAGAAAAATAACAAAACATATAACTCTGACCCAGAAAAACTACAATTATTTGCAGAACATTATAATGAAACCTACATGGAAAACAACAATCCTCAATTTGATGATGCTCAGTATGAAGATGTCAACAACTGGTACGAACCATATTTCACTGAACACCCAGTGCCAGACACAAAAGAGATAGATGAAGAAACCTATTTTGAAAGGTAAAAACACAGCACCGGGATACGATGATATCACGAAAAACATAATAAGAAAACTCCAGTATGAAATACACTTATACATTAAAAGAACATATGAATATTGTCTCAATCATTGTTATTTTCCTCCAGAATGGAAACATGGAATTTTAATCACTATTCCCAAGCCTAACACCGACCACACAAATGTTATCAACTATCGTCCCATTACATTACTTTCTGTTATGGGAAAGAAAGAAAAAATCATCAAAGCGATTTTACAGAACAAAGTAGAACATGACATCCCAAGGTATCAGTTCGGCTTCCGAGAAAAGTGCTCCACTGTACACCCCTTAACAATCATCGCATCTAACATACAGACAGCAAAACTTAGTGGTCAATGTAGTGCTGCCATTTTTCTTGACATCCATAAAGCTTTTGACAGTGTCTGGCACCCTGGCATATTATACAAACTTATGGTACCCAACTGCCCCAGATATTTGCTTTTTTCTCCACAAAGACTACTTATGTGGAAGCACTGTTCAAGTTAAAATTAATGACCATTTATCACAAAACATTACAATCCACCAAGGTGTTCCACAAGGCTCTCCACTCTCGCCCTTGTTCTACAATATATATTGTCACGATATATATATATATATATATATATATATATATATATATATATATATATATATATATATATATATATATATATATATATATATATTATATATATATATATATATATATATATATATATATATATATATATATATATATATATATATATATATATATATATATATATATATATATATATATATATATATATATATATATATATATATATATATATATATATATATATATATATATATATATATATATATATAATATATATATATATATATATATATATATATATATATATATATATATATATATATATATATATATATATATATATATATATATATCGTGACAATAACTTTTACTTTAACTTCAAGCCATCCAAGAAAATAGAGAAAAGAAATGTAGAGGAAGTGTCTGTTAGCAAAGAAGAAACACCCATAGAGATAAAGGGAAAAAATATACAAAAGCCAAATACAACAGAACTACCAGAACCAAAGAAAAAGGCACTAAAGAAAAAATTACCAAAACAGTAGAGTATAATAATATTAAATATAGGAAAATAATCGATTTTGTTCAGTCAGTTATGAATTATTATTATTGTATTTAGTATGTATTTTGAATTAAACGTTATTTTTTCTAGAATACTGTCATCTTTACATTTTGCAAAACTATTTTCAGGAACAGTGACTTATTGCTAAATATTAATAGAATTTAGCCAAGAGCAAAGACATCAGATAAAAATGTATATTTTGGTAATAACTACATTAAATATTGATCCAGACTGTAAAACCTGGTTTACTTGCAATTAGCTTAATTTAAAGGAATATTGTTATGATTAAAATAATGCAAAAATTATAATAATTTAAAAAATGTAAAAGTTTAGGCACCATTTTCTCAAAAGTGCATTCTTTATACTTGTGACACTGTTCCAGCCGATGTGCGATATATAGAAAAACCTACTTTTTGCAGAATAATATAAGTACAATCATTTTTGATCATGTTTAAATTCCACACAAAACTTGTAGACCTTTATGATGTCATTTGAATATGTAGTGAACGTTAGCAGAGGCAACAGTTTTAATAATAAATAATGGATGTGATAGCTGATATCTATGAAAGATGGAATTCGACGCATATATTTTCCGATGTTTAGACGAACATCACATGATACCTCTCATCCATTTTCATTATAGACTACGGTATTTTATTATGTTTCTCATTGATTAGACCACAGCTCGGACCTCAGTTTGTGTAAACTTTCATAAATGTTTTATTTTTCTTTACACAATAATAAATATAAGCTCAATTTTTAATTTCATTAATAATAATCAGTTTTTTATATCAAACTCTAATTTTTCAAATAAAATTTCAAATATGGTAGTTTTGCACAAAAAAAATATATTTTATTCTTACTTACGTTGTTAATAATAAATATACTAATTTGTAGTTGACTATTTGCATATTAATAAATTCCAGCGGTAAGTAAGTTACATTTATTTAACGAAAATACATAATATATATTTCAAAAATACCTACGATATATTATATAATAGATAAATGTTTCGTAAACACAGCAATCTTTATAATATTTTTTTACTTCCTTTTGCAGTAGTCGAAGACTTTTTTGGTTTGGGGTTTGTCGAAGTAAAATGTTTATAAAAGTCATGACAGGCATCTTTAATAGCACTATAAGCTTTATTGGCCTTAGAAATTTTACAATTTATGGGCACACCATATACAGTAGATAAATATAGGTACAAGTATAAAAATACATAAAATATATGTCACAGTCGGTAAATTGTCCTTAAAATTACATACATATACAAATATTATTTGAAATTTTGATTTTAAGATATTCGGTTACAGAATAGAAAGTGTTTTTAAATCATTTTGATAATTATACGTTTTATAAAACTTAAAATCGATTTTTTTTTAACTGCCAATATTTTAATATCATTCCAGATGACTTTCTCTTTAGAAGCATTTATTGTAAAGTTACTGCCCACTTCTAAAAAAAGGGCCTTAAAGTCTTTAAAATCTTAATTAGGCATCTTCACATCAGTTTTCTTGGGCAGTCTAATAACTGGCATCCACTGACCGGGTATGTAAATATGTTCACTTTTAAGTACCCTTTCTTTCATATTCAATACATACATTGATCGAATCTTCTTCATTTTGGCTATGTCCAGTCAGATATTTATGGGTGATGCTTGAAATGTTTAGTTTTCATATGGCGTATAAGTATAAGCAAGAGGTGAACTTATTTTTGTTTTGACCAGCACATTTACGAAGGTAGCGAATTTCAAGTTTGAGTTTTTTGGTGAAAATAATTTCATGTTATGACTAAAAAATAGCAAAGATTATTGCAATACTAATCATTAAACATTATTTAAAAGGTGCAAGCTAAGAATTATAAATTGTTAAAATAAGAGTAATATAAAAAGGAACATGTCGCTAGTTATCATCATTGAGGGAACATTTTTTTAAAATTTAATAAAAACATTATTAATCAACAAAACTGTTTTAATAATAATAAAAGTATTTTATTGGTTTCACTAAAAAGGCCATCGACCGAGGTCCTTCAGCCTGTTACAACTGTTTAAAATAATTTACATACCATTTCATTTCATTACAGTATAAATATCTGTATTAAAAATAATAAAAAAAAAAACTAATATAGATTTGTTTCATTGTATATTATTCAATGCGGTGATGTGTTCCCATAGGGTTAGCTCTGTAAATTTTTGTCTGCTAGGTAATTCTTGTTCTCTTGTTTTACAAAGGGGTTGTATTATTTCTATGTTATTTATTTCTTTAGCAAATTTTGTGGTTAGGGATTGTAATCTTTGGTTGATTGGTGTTATTTGCGTAATCTCATAGAGAAAGTTGTTGGGAGGGTTATGGAGAGGGATTTCTGGGGTGTCTGATTTTGGTAATGGATCGCAATGTTGATGTTTCTGCTATTTCTAGGCTTTTTATGACTGGTCTTCTTGTATTAAGGTATAGTGGGTGGCTATATTCTAATAATGGATGGCAGATCGTACTATAAATATAGGCTGCTATTATGGTTAAACAGGATGTATGAGATTTTAGGGGATTTGGTTTCATTCGCCATTTGTTGAACCATGTTAATGTTCTGTTCATCAGTTGCTGAAGTGCCTCTGCTGTCTTGTAGATGTTCTTGTTATGGCTTACGAGTGCCGTATCATCGGCATATTGGAGAATATACAAATTCAGGTTTAAATATTCTGGTTCTGAATTAAAGTTATATATATATATATATATATATATATATATATATATATATATATATATATATATATATATATATATATATATATATATATATATATATATATATATATATATATATATATATATATATATATATATATATATATATATATATATATATATATATATATATATATATATATATATATATATATATATATATATATATATATATATATATATATATATTATATATATATATATATATATATATATATATATATATATATATATATATATATATATATATATATATATATTATATATATATATATATATATATATATATATATATATATATATATATATATATTATATATATATATTATATATATATATATATATATATATATATATATATATATATATATATATATATATATATATATATATATATATATAACTTTAATTCAGAACCAGAATATTTAAACCTGAATTTGTATATTCTCCAATATGCCGATGATACGGCACTCGTAAGCCATAACAAGAACATCTACAAGACAGCAGAGAGGCACTTCAGCAACTGATGAACAGAACATTAACATGGTTCAACAAATGGCGAATGAAACCAAATCCCCTAAAATCTCATACATCCTGTTTAACCATAATAGCAGCCTATATTTATAGTACGATCTGCCATCCATTATTAGAATATAGCCACCCACTATACCTTAATACAAGAAGACCAGTCATAAAAAGCCTAGAAATAGCAGAAACATCAACATTGCGATCCATTACCAAAATCAGACACCCCAGAAATCCCTCTCCATAACCCTCCCAACAACTTTCTCTATGAGATTACGCAAATAACACCAATCAACCAAAGATTACAATCCCTAACCACAAAATTTGCTAAAGAAATAAATAACATAGAAATAATACAACCCCTTTGTAAAACAAGAGAACAAGAATTACCTAGCAGACAAAAATTTACAGAGCTAACCCTATGGGAACACATCACCGCATTGAATAATATACAATGAAACAAATCTATATTAGTTTTTTTTTTATTATTTTTAATACAGATATTTATACTGTAATGAAATGAAATGGTATGTAAATTATTTTAAACAGTTGTAACAGGCTGAAGGACCTCGGTCGATGGCCTTTTAGTGAAACCAATAAAATACTTTTATTATTATTAAAACAGTTTTGTTGATTAATAATGTTTTTTATTAAATTTTAAAAAATGTTCCCTCAATGATGATAACTAGCGACATGTTCCTTTTATATTACTCTTATTTTAACAATTTATAATTCTTAGCTTGCACCTTTTAAATAATGTTTAATGATTAGTATTGCAATAATCTTTGCTATTTTTTAGTCATAACATGAAATTATTTTCACCAAAAAACTCAAACTTGAAATTCGCTACCTTCGTAAATGTGCTGGTCAAAACAAAAAATAAGTTCACCTCTTGCTTATACTTATACGCCATATGAAAACTAAACATTTCAAGCATCACCCATAAATATCTGACTGGACATAGCCAAAATGAAGAAGATTCGATCAATGTATGTATTGAATATGAAAGAAAGGGTACTTAAAAGTGAACATATTTACATACCTGGTCAGTGGATGCCAGTTATTAGACTGCCCAAGAAAACTGATGTGAAGATGCCTAATTAAGATTTTAAAGACTTTAAGGCCCTTTTTTTTAGAAGTGGGCAGTAACTTTACAATAAATGCTTCTAAAGAGAAAGTCATCTGGAATGATATTAAAATATTGGCAGTTAAAAAAAAAATCGATTTTAAGTTTTATAAAACGTATAATTATCAAAATGATTTAAAAACACTTTCTATTCTGTAACCCAATATCTTAAAATCAAAATTTCAAATAATATTTGTATATGTATGTAATTTTTTAAGGACAATTTACCGACTGTGACATATATTTTATGTATTTTTATACTTGTACCTATATTTATCTACTGTATATGGTGTGCCCATAAATTGTAAAATTTCTAAGGCCAATAAAGCTTATAGTGCTATTAAAGATGCCTGTCATGACTTTTATAAACATTTTACTTCGACAAACCCCAAACCAAAAAAGTCTTGACTACTGCAAAAAGGAGAGTAAAAAATATTATAAAAGATTGCTGTGTTTACGAAACATTTATCTATTATATAATATATCGTAGGTATTTTTTGAAATATATATTATGTATTTTCGTTAAATAAATGTAACTTACTTACCGCTGGAATTTATTAATATGCAAATAGTCAACTACAAATTAGTATATTTATTATTAACAACGTAAGTAAGAATAAAATATATTTTTTTGTGCCAAAACTACCATATTTGAAATTTTATTTGAAAAATTAGAGTTTGATATAAAAAACTGATTATTATTAATGAAATTAAAAATTGAGCTTATATTTATTATTGTGTAAAGAAAAATAAAACATTTATGAAAGTTTACACAAACTGAGGTCCGAGCTGTGGTCTAATCAATGAGAAACATAATAAAATACCGTAGTCTATAATGAAAATGGATGAGAGGTATCATGTGATGTTCGTCTAAACATCGGAAAATATATGCGTCGAATTCCATCTTTCATAGATATCAGCTATCACATCCATTATTTATTATTAAAACTGTTGCCTCTACTAACGTTCACTACATATTCAAATGACATCATAAAGGTCTACAAGTTTTGTGTGGAATTTAAACATGATCAAAAATGATTGTACTTATATTATTCTGCAAAAAGTAGGTTTTTCTATATATCGCACATCGGCTGGAACAGTGTCACAAGTATAAAGAATGCACTTTTGAGGGAAAATGGTGCCTAAACTTTTACATTTTTTAAATTATTATAATTTTTGCATTATTTTAATCATAACAATATTCCTTTAAATTAAGCTAATTGCAAGTAAACCAGGTTTTACAGTCTGGATCAATATTTAATGTAGTTATTACCAAAATATACATTTTTATCTGATGTCTTTGCTCTTGGCTAAATTCTATTAATATTTAGCAATAAGTCACTGTTCCTGAAAATAGTTTTGCAAAATGTAAAGATGACAGTATTCTAGAAAAAATAACGTTTAATTCAAAATACATACTAAATACAATAATAATAATTCATAACTGACTGAACAAAATCGATTATTTTCCTATATTTAATATTATTATACTCTACTGTTTTGGTAATTTTTTCTTTAGTGCCTTTTTTCTTTGGTTCTGGTAGTTCTGTTGTATTTGGCTTTTGTATATTTTTTCCCTTTATCTCTATGGGTGTTTCTTCTTTGCTAACAGACACTTCCTCTACATTTCTTTTCTCTATTTTCTTGGATGGCTTGAAGTTAAAGTAAAAGTTGTGGTATTTTGTAATAATTTGTTTTTTATTACACAATTCTATTAATCCTCAATCCTCAAGTTTGGCCACGTTTATTTCTAAAGAATTTTCATATAATTGTTTCAATGTTGATTTGCATGTTTTTTTTTTGTAACAATAACCTCTTTAAATAAATCATTTCCATAACTTGTTTTATAAAAAGAAAAAGTTTGGTTTTTTCTTTGATTACCTTTATATTTGTTATTTGCTGCTAGACTACTGTTTGTCCTTCCGAATCAATAGTGAAATTTTTTTCGATCCGCGCCTGTAGTGCTTTTAAATCATTAAAATCCTCATAACCCACTTCATTAATAACAAAAGGTTCTCCACTCTTTTTGGCATACTTTATCATTAAAACCCAGTGGGCAGCCACATAAATGGGACCCGATTTTAAGGTTCTCTTTTTTTGTTTCTCTATGAGTGAATGCATATTGTCTCCCTCGTTTTGGGTAAGAAAATTTAAAGGCACTGATAGTATTTCTAACATTCTGATGGCATGCAATAACAAAGCTATCATAAATTTGTTCTTATTCTGGCCATAGTATAAAATTATAGGCAAATTAGAATTATCAATCTAAATAAAATTGTAGACACAACTTCCTATTTCATTCACTTCTCTTGTCCTTCTCCCCCATGCCATACGAAACAGTGCTCCTTCTTCGTTCCTAGCTCAAAAATAGTAAAATTGTACATTGCCAATTTTGATTTGTAATAAAACTGGTTTATTTCTCCACATGGAGTTGGCATAACAGCTTCCAGGTCAAAATAAGCTACTATACTTTCTCCAAGTTTAGCACTTTCTTTGTTTTTATTTTTGACGTCTCGATAATTCCTTTCCTTTTAGATGTTTTTAAATTTTTTGTTCCAAATTCTGTTTTCCTTGCTGGCTACTGTTTTTGTATCCTTCACAAATACTACATAGGTCTTTTTTATGACTAAAAAAAGGATATATTAAATTAGGGATTGAATATTCTACTATACATCGTGTAATCTCCAAATGATTTTTCAAGATCCTTTTGATCTTTCACATAATCACGGTGTAAGTCAGCTAAAGTTTTTCCTCCATCAATATATTCCCTAGATGTTTGAGCTCTTAGGTAGTGACTTTCCATTCAGGGAATTTTATTTATATGGTCTTTGATACTCTGGACCATGGAAGGATCTGCCTTCATATGATGCCCATGCTGGCCTCGCAAATCACTTTCCAAAAAGCCTTCTTTTTCTATTGCAACAACTGTTCTGACAACTCGATCTAATATTCCCAAAGTGTTAATGAAACATATTTTACAGACACGAAGACTTACATCATTTACTGTAAAATAAAAGGCATTATTTTCTTTGCGTCTAATTTTGTTTTTTGTAGCAGTAATTTTTTTTCATCGATTTGGAAATAAAATGACGTTGATCTTGTACAGTACCTATGGTCCAATATTTTGCAAAAAGTTCTTGCCGTTGTTCATTGGTTATTTTCAATGAACAATCAAACAGGCAGTGTGAGCATGCTTGTAACATTTGCCTTGTAGGTTTGCCTCTCGAATTTATATAAGCGTCACCTTTATTCCTTTTGATTTTGGCTGCTGGTTTTTCCAGTTTTCTTCAACTTCGCTTATGTTTTTTACTTTTAGTTTCTCTCTCTATTTCTGCTATTTTGTTTCTTACATCATGACCTAAATGAGCTTCACTTTCTTTCTGTTCTATTTCTACAATCATTCCCTCATTTATATCGATTTCTTTATTAAGTATGTAATTTTCAAAACTTTTTCTCTTCAGTAACAGTTAAGTCAGATTCTACCTCGCCCTTAATCTCTCCAGCTTCTTTTACCACATTTTCCTCTATGAGAGCCTCACCTTGTTCCATTTCTTCAATAATTTCCTCACTAATTATAATACCTTCTTCTTGTCTTTCTACGTGTGCGTCATAATTTTGATCCTCCAACAAAAGTGTTCGCTCATGTTCAGGGACAATTAAGTCACGCTGTATATATTTTTTGACATCTGTTCATTATTTTCGTTATCATATTGAAAGGAAGAGTTGTCACTTTACACATTGGTATTATCGCAGTAATAATTAAAGTCGTTCAAATTTAAGTTTTTTTGGGTAAATTATTTTTAAAAATATCCGATATAGGAGGTACCAGAATATTAGATAACTTTTTCATATGGTTTTGGGTCGAAATTTTCCTTGTCGACGTGTAAATTAGAATTATTCAACTTTTTTTCTGCAAAAATTAAGTCGTACTCCAGTGCTGCATTTTAATTCTGTTTTTCGGAATATCCATTGTCATTTGCCTTTTCCTAAAAATTAAATGATTTCTTTTTATTTCAGTATTTAAATTTGATTATTTCTATCGTAATTGTACTGAAATACTAACATTAAACCAAAAAACACAAACTATAATCACACTGAGGTTAGGTTTTATTAAATTTTAAAAGGCTAGTGTATGTTTTTTTGATGTGATTATAACACTTAAAAATATAACTCACCTTTTTAGCGTCTTCCTTGGCTTTAATAATTATCAAATCACACATTTTTTTCCCTCTTGAACTCATTTTATTCGATATTTTATTTCAATAATACAAAGCGGGAACTCACTCTAACAACTATATCAGAAATTATACCAAGATAATACGGACAACTATTTTATTTCATATTTTGCAAGAACAAAGACTCATCTATACTTACGACAGTGTTCTATTAAATTTTTCTTAGTTCAAATAAGATGTCAGTTAATAGAATAAAGACTCAAATAATTTGACAATCTTCCACAAACATTTATAGTTAATATGCATAATTATTTGACTTTAAAAGAACATTAAATTATTTATGCTTGTGATCTAGAGAAATTGGGTTTTAAAAAAAAAT
Organism: Rhamnusium bicolor; assembly: GCA_029963845.1. Lineage (NCBI taxonomy): Eukaryota > Metazoa > Arthropoda > Insecta > Coleoptera > Cerambycidae > Rhamnusium > Rhamnusium bicolor. The sequence goes on along the minus strand of JANEYF010001448.1, from coordinate 110,019 downwards.
TGCGTTAAATCGACAAAATAGGCATAATGTACATATGGCCATATTCCATTAAAATCACCAAGTATCACTTAAGAGTAACATAAACATAAATATGTATAACCTAAAAATTATAAGAATTAGGAGATGGGTTCATTAAAAAAAATTAGACTTTTTACAACAGGAGTCACACATAAATTTCTTAAAAAATTTAAATATGACACTGTTCCAGCGAATGTGCGACATGTAGGTACGATATATTTTGAAAACTTACAGGTTTTAGAAGAAAATCGAACGATTGTCTCGTAATTTCATCAATTATATTGAATTTGCATACTGTTATTAAACAAAATCTACACACTTTTCTATTTTCGTCATTCATGTTTTAAGTACCTGCTTTATACATACACATCAAAAAACTCACTGAAAAAATTTGTAATCACAGTAATTACACTAATCAAGCATAACCTCATAATACGATTTTTCTTCTTCTTCTTTGATCTGATTCAATGAATAAATTTTACTCGTTATCGGATCACAGATACAAGCCAGTCACGGGAGGAAAGAACCTACTTTTGCGCACCTAGCGGAATCCTGCAGCAACAGACGTGGTCGTCGTGATGTGTCAATTGTCATTTCCGTCAAATCGGTGCGTGGTGTTAAATGAGTGTATTTCACAGTCTGTACTGTCTGTAGTTTATAAATATTAGTAATTTATTAATTGAAGGGGCAAGTGGATGAAAGTGCCAAGTCACAAATTTTAAATATTCTGTTTTCACGTGGAAAAATGTGTTATGTGTTAAATTACCTTAACCCAATCATTCATAGGGTCGGTATTATAATCTCAGTTTAAACTTAAAATTTCCTAAACTCGTTTAACTAATGGTTTAAACTGAAAATTTAATTATGGGTTGTTGCACCACCTTTGTATTAACGAACGTTTAATTAAACTACGTTTTACAGATAAACTTCAGTTAAATAGTTATACATTGCACCGTATGGAAATTGAAGTCGATTGGCTAAACGGGCAAATTTTAGGGACATTTCTTCTATGACTAACTTCAGATCGTTAAAATGCTACCGTAATTGAGGAGAAGCTAAAAGCTGCACAGGGATTCTGCAGGGTTATTCTACTAAAAAACTATAAAAGGGGCTACAGCTAGAGTCGGCTATACTTATAGATCGATAATTATAGTTTAACCCTATTCAGCTATCACAGGAATTAGCCAGACTATAATTTTAGTGGACTATAAAAAAGTGCTACTATGGAGTACTCCATAAGTGCTACTAAATATTACCAATTCAGATTTGGCAACCTCGCATTAGAACTGCCAAATTATTAGAAGAAGAAGAAACTAACCTATAAACCTATTAAATAGTTTATTGTTGGGTGGTTGTGGCACTGTGGTTGATTATAATAATATTTGATCAAAATAATGGATATGGATACGGATAAAAGGAAACGACAAAGAAGCTCGAAAAAACAGCTAGACTACATGATGGATTTTATGATCAATCATAGCAACTTTGCGTGTGGAAAATTTCAAGGAATGAAAGGAAAAGAGCTCTTATATGATACGTGGGAAAGGCTTTCTCGTGAATTGAATGAAATTGGCCCCAAGAAAACCAGTGACCAGTGGAAAAAGGTAAGTACATCCTATTTGCAAGTAATGTAAACACGACCAACTTGAGGGCTCATTCTTGTGTAGAGGCCGTAGAGCGTACACCAATATGTTCATCTACAATTATTTTTAGGTATGGAAAAATCAAAAACTGCTTACAAGAAAGAGAAATAGAGAGGTGAAAATTTCTCGAACCAAAACTGGAAATATCACTCCCCCACCACCTCTTACAGAACGTGAAAACAAAATCATATCAGTAATTGGAAAAGAAAGCAGTGAGGGGTTAGGTTTTGGTGAAGGAACGATTGGTCCAAAAATGTCCAACGTCCCAAATGAACTAGAACAAATGGAACCAGACTCTGACGATGATCTTGTTGAGAATATATATATTCTAAACGATAATGAACTTCAGCTTGACGAGAATATTATGCCAGAACAGGTAGAGTTGTTTCTGAAAACAAGCCTAATAAAAAAGTAAACAAAGATGAACCCATGATGGAAAAGAAAAAATCAGAACGAAAAAATAGAACCAAAGCATCGCAGGAAAATCAATTATTCAAAAACTATCTTTCTTCTGCTGTATCGAGAAGTGTATTAAGCACAGGTATTAGCATATATTTATCCAATGCATACCCAGAGTCACCTGAAAGATAATTTATATTAATGATTAATGTTTTTTTTTTTTTTTGTAAAAAGTTGAAATTACCAAGAAGAAAATATTTGCCTATCCTATCCCTGTGCAGTCTTCTCATTTCTTGTTTCACCTTGCTTGCATTAAATATAAACTGAACATGAACAGAACCAGGGAAGTTGGCATTTACATTAAGTATCCTTAAGCGTTCATCACAAATCTAAAATCAGAAAAAAAAATAGATGCTTTCTAAAATTGAAAAGAAAATTTGAACGTTCAATTTTTACCATTTGTACGTTGAGAGAATAATATCCATGATGATTTTTATAGACATCCTCCTGATTATAGGGAGTAACAATACCCACATGGGTGCAATCAATGCATCCTAAAATACCCGGAAAACCAGCTGCTCCTCGAAATCTAAAACAATTACAGCTTATTTACATACTGTATGATCACACGAGTATATATTATAATAAATACCACAAAAATTAGATAACACCCTAATCCAATGCCGAAGCTGTCTGGAAGGGAATTAAACATTGAAAAACGCAGAGACACAACCAGTCCCACCGACATTGCCAATGCCAGTGGCTGAACTTGGACCCAGTCAGCTATGTTTTGTTATGAATACTCTGTCCGCTCAGCGAGCCGATATTCATGGCAACTATAAATGAAAATATAATAAATTTACCTATTTTCAACTCCTTCTCGTTCTTCTACAGAAGATGGAAACTTAATGGTTTCATTCAGAAACTTGTTGTATATTGCCCTTGTTACCAAACGTATACATCGGCTAACGGTTGGTTGACTTACTGATATGTAGAATCCTTGTCCGATCACTCTTTGGTAACTTCCAAACCCAAGAAATCTTAAGTAATTAGTACCTAAAGAGGAAATTTTACACAAAATATATTTTCCTTATAAATGATTATGTTTTAACCTTCATTTGAGGAGTCAATCCATCTGAACGTGAAGGAAGCAGCTGCCCTTGTATTCTGTTTACAAGGTATCTCGCTGTTTCCCTGTCAGCTCTGAATAGTCGGATAAATTCAAAATCTGTCAGTTGAAATGGATTCGACGCATCTCTCAGCTGTTTCCTTTTTAAATTGAATTCTTCATTCCTTTGCCTTTCATTTACTCGATTATGTAAAATAGCACCTAAGCCAATGAGTGCCATATACCCTTAAATTAAAAATAACATATATTAAGCCAATAAATAAATTAACATATTTTTTCATACCTATACCTCTACTTCAGAGTAAATCTAAAAACAGCAAGATTTTAAATACCTCCCAGTGTCTGTCATTTATTGATCTACCTAACCACACTTTAATGTTTATAGCATGCTACAAACCCCTTTTAGGCACCTTTGTTCATGGTTATAAAATTGTCTATAATAACGACTAAAATTGTAGGCGATAAAATGACTAGAAATATTAGCAGAATTACATTTTTTTACTATGGGGCTATAAGACCTAATGAATATAGCCTTAGAAAGGTGTATAGCCGCAAACAACGTCTTATAGCCCGCTATAAAAATTAGCAGAATATCCCTGCTGAAGTCTGTTTCGTTTCGAATAAAATGATACGAACCTCAAAACGAAACGATACGTTAGTTTGATTCTGAACTTATATCGTATTGAATGTTCGGGAATACTCGGAAGTCGATAACAATTTGAACTAATGACATTAAATTCTGTGATATTTTATACAATGGAAACTGACAGTGGAAATAAAAAATAACCTTGTACATATTTGTCTATGGAAATAACCGAAATAACGAAGAAAATAGAAAAGTTGTGACAAATAATAGTGGTTTAGAAAATTTATTTATTGTTTGCTTATGGTTATGGGGTTTAAAATGAGAGATAGTCATTGGGACATAATCTTAGAATACATGGAGGCACATAATGAATTAGCTACAGGAAAATTTATTGGTGCAGCGGGAAGACAAAATAATAAGAAACTTTGGCAAAGTTTAACTGCAAAATTGAATAGTTTGGGATATGGTTCTAAGAGTACCGAAAAATGGCAAAAAGTAAGTATATGTAGTATAATACATATGTTTTTGTCGCCTATTCAGTACAATTTGATGATCTCTCTGGAATACCAGATGCATAGTTAGATTTATCTTGGGTGATTAAAATGATCTACTAATCTGTTAGTTGTACTTATCTCACATTTTACCTTATTTATATCTTTTCTGCCACAGATCCTACCCATATAAAAAAAAACAATATTTATGATACAAAATGAGTTAAAATATCCAATAACTTGAGTTGCCACCCATCCTTACTTACTGACCCTTACTGACCTTTATTAGAAACGTATATTATGCTCCTTTATAGCTTATATTTTTTTGTTATTTTGTCTTTATTTTTATAGCATGACTTTCTAATTTATAAAAATTTTTGAGCCTTGAAAAATTCAAAATGTATCATATTATTTTAGGCATGGTCGGACTTTTAAATACAATCTAAAAAGAAAAGCAGCTGCCAATTTAAGAAGCATCAATAATACAGGAGGCGGACCATCTAGTGAAATTGAGTTCACAAGTTTAGAACTTAGAGTCCTTGATCTTTTGGGACAAAATTTCATAGGAATGGGAGAACATGAATGTGGTGTAAGCAGTAATAAAGTAGTACGTAATGCTATTTGTTTAAATTTGTTTTACTTATCACTAAATGTTTCCAGATAACTCAAGGACATGATGAGGTATCCCAGCCTTCTTGTAGTTCTGAAAAAGATGTGCCTGGAAGTGGATTTCCTACTTCGCATTTAAGTGAGAACAGTGTACCGTTGAAAACAAAATCGAAAAAATCTGAATATGAAATGTATGAAAAGACTTTAACCGTTTTAAAAAACATAGATGATAAATTAGGTACTATGAACAACACACTAACTAATCTTTCAGGCCAACTGACAATACAAAATGAGAGCTTAATAAAGGTAGAAAATTGTAACGTTTATATGTTTCTCGTTAAGGCAACAATATATATTTTTACAGATTATAGAGACTTTTCAAGAGACTGCAAGTGGCATACAAATATTACTTGCCGGAGACTAGAAGACAGATAAAGCTGAAAAGAATGACGTGCCCGTCAAGATCCATTAATTCTACTATTTTGTGTATTGTTGTGTACATTTTGGTTGTCGATTAATAAAAGAATATGTGTTATGCGACTTGAAGAATAACCAAATTCTAGTTTTTTGGAATATGTTTAACTATATATATATATTTTTGTTTTGAAGTATCAATAGCTAGCTATATGTATTATCATTTATAAATAAACTTGTTTAAATAAATTTTAAAATCGTGGAAAAATCGCCCTCCGAGTGTTAGTTTTTGGTCTAACAGGGGTATGCGCCAAAGGTAGGAATGGTATGCAGAGGTTATGGAGGAGTTATATAGCTGTGTGGTGACATTAGCATTTCAATGAAAATATCTGATGGGAGGGACACCAGAAGGTAATGATGATGCACAGTCGTTAGGGAGTGGTAATAAAAGGAGGTATACACAGTATGTGACATTAGCTGCATTTTACATTTAACAAAATAACTGAAGGGAGGGGATATGCGCAGGGCGTAGAAGGTAAGGATAATGCGCAGTCGTTAGGAAATAGTGCTATAGCTGTGCAGTATGTGCCACTGGCATTATCATTAAAGAATCTGATGGATGAGGGCAAGCATGGTAATCAGGCAATTACTATTAGTATTAGTTTCTGTATCATGTTATTTATAGGGAAGTTTCATGTACATTTAATTTACAGATTTAAAAGAACATTGAACTTATTATTGACTTATTGAAAATAATCTTCAACAATCCTTTGCCTCTTCAGAATACCCTGTTGTCCATGTTCGGGCTCGGCATTTATTTGTTGATTTTCTTCATATTGTTCTTGATTATCTTCATTGTCATTTATATTTATTGGAATCCTTTCTCTTATGCACATGTTATGCAAAACTGCACAAGCTTTCACTAAATTTGCAACAAAATTGGGATTGTACCTAGCTGTCCTCTCCTTAAGTAAACATCTAAATCTCATTTTTAATAGTCCAAATGTTCTCTCAATACAATTTCTTGCTCTTACATGAGCAATGTTATATCGGCTTTCAGGGCTATTAGGAACTGGATTCCTAAATGGAGTTAATAGGTATTCCTGTAGCGGATAACCTGAATCTCCTATCAGCCACGCTCTTTCATTAATATTACGCAGGTACTCCTGAATTTCGGAATACCTCCAAATAAATGAATCGTGGGTTGCCCCACCATAATTTGCCCACACATTTCTAATAATTAAATTGTCATCACAAATCATTTGGCAGTTTAATGAATGAAATCCTTTTTCGATTAAAAAAAATTATGCTCATCTTCGGGTGGCTTTAAAATAGCAATGTGTGTGCAATCTATGGCACCAATTATCCCAGGGAACCCATAAAGATTCATGAATCTTTCCTTAATAGAATTCCTTTCATCAATTGTATCAGGACATTTTATATATTCTTCAGCTAAATTTCTCACAATAGCTGTCGTTACTTCTCGAATAGCTCTGTGCACAGATGTTTGGCTAAAACCCAGGTTCCATTCTTCTCCACAAGACCTTTGGTAAGATCCTGTGGCATAAAATCGCAATGCGCAAAAAATTTTCGCATCAACTGTGATACCTAAGAAATTAATATTTTTTTACTTTTAATTAAAAATGATATTGTTATTTACCTCTTCTTAATGAGGGCTGTTCGAGACATGGGTGTAACAACTGAATTAAACCCCTCACCAATTCTTTATTAAGGCGAAATAATTCTTTGAATCTGTTATCCGGAAGATCAAAAGGGTCACATTCACTCCTCATTTCTTCCCTTTGTCGCCGCAATCTATTATTTCTTTGCCTTCTAAGTAGCTGATGAAATATTGGTAACATATCTAAAATTATATAGAAATGAATTGATTTTACTTATTATGAAACGGTTTTAACGGTTATGAAACGGAAAAAATATAATATTCTTCTAAATGCTGTTTGCGACATTCTCGTATTTTTCTTTCCTTTTTAGTGTTTTCTACCAAACAGTATTTGTTTCGGCAAATTACAGTAATGTTTATATATATTATACATGAAACAATTTACTTATACCTTCCAAATAAAATTTTTCAGATTTTTTACGTAAATATAACGGACAAAATATTATATTTTCTCTAATAATTATTAAAACAAAAGAATTATATTATTATTATACTTAGTAGGTATTATTTGTTATTGCCCGTTTAAATTCTTTTTGTATGAAAAGGATAGCCGTATAATTAAATAAGGAACAATAGATCGTAAGCTCAATTCGATACCCCTATACCTATCGTATAAGCCGTTTCGTATAAACGTCATAATTTCGAAGCAGTGAGAACTTCAGAATCACCACTATCGTCTCACTCGAAACGAAAGTGACTTCAGAATCCCAACGCTGTATAAAAGAAAATTATAATTTTCTCTCTGACTCGACCTGTCATGGATTCAAGGTATCACTGAAAGCAACTTTGGAAATTACCAAATTTCTTATTAAAGTGTGCGGTTTCAAATATGTTATGACAGCGAAATTAAATCAAGATGCGCTTGAGGTAAGTAGTATTTAAATGGAGCTGTACGTAATTAAAGTCGAGTCGATATATATTTTTCTACCTGTTTTAACTTAGAAAAGAGATTGCAATAGGGGCATATCCAACAGCTGTTAGTAATTTGATGCTTATAAGTAGTTATGAGTTGAAATAAAGAAGGGGATAGGTATATCACGTCTCATTGAAGTTTTATTGCCTAATTTCCATCCAAAAACAACTCGGACTAGATTCATCGATTTGTTATTTTTCAGCGCTTCTTTGGCCTAATGTGAAGCTGTTGCGGGTCCAATGACCATCCGGATCCACAATTATTTATACAAATGTATAGATTAGTTTCAACATATTCACTTGTAAAGCCACCACGAGGCTCGAATGTGTCTGCAGGAGAGATTCTAGCTGCTCTTTTGAAATTGGAGGACATAGATGATAATGAGGAAAGAAATAGTCAATGGGAGGCTCAGATAGATACCATATTAGACAAAGGGACTGATGTTTGGGTGTTAGCTGAAACAGAAACAATTTTAAAAGAACAGAACTACACAAGATCTGATAATTTTGCCTACATAATGAGCTACATGGCTAGATATGTAGCAAAAAAAGGTCCACGGTTTGCTTCCTTCAAGGAAAATGGCAAAATGAAAGTCTGCAATACTTGTATACAGACTTTTCAATTGTGTGAGGGTAGTGACATCCCACAGAGGGATAGATTTATTGAATTAAAATCAAAGGGATATTTGTTCCATCCTTCTGCCGAATTGTTTGATTTAGTCACTATTTTAGAGCGGGCCACTCTGGAAACCTTAAAAATGTCTGATGTAAATTCTGCGACGCTTTTCGAAATCACATCCTCGGTGGCAGAGGTGGACTCCTTTCCTCTCTTAGGTTGTATACAACATAGTGCTGTGGTTACACGTAAAATACTGTGTTTTTATTTAACAACCAGAATGTAATTTATTTGTGAGCAATTTAACAAAAATCATCAAACTGAGAAGCGGCACACTCAAGAAAAACGAAAAGCTGCAAAACTAGCGAACACTGCAAATACAAATGATGATCAGGCTTGTTAGAAATGAATGCCTTATTTGTAAATAGATGTAAAGATGAAAATCATAGGATTAATGAAAATTATAATATGTTACATTTACAAAACGATTAATATTAATTCACCTTTTTTTAAACTTGTTTTTAAATTGAATCAGAACCTCACATGTTTAATTTTAGCTGTATATGAAAAATAGTTTATTTTATGTTCTTAAATGAATAATTAATTAGGGGATTTTAATTTAAGATCTTAAATAATTGTTACATTAGATTATTTATTATAACCTTTTTTTAGTAATATTTATATCTGGGTATATTATATAATATATAATAAATGTTTTGTTATGTTTTTACACTTTATAACAGGGCTAATGTTCTCTGGCTGAAAAAATTTTCCATCTGTTCCTGCTCGCATCTGAAGAAGCCACTGGGTTGGCAAAATAATTATCATGTGTGTATATATTTGAGAAAATATATGTAAATAATTTTGTGAAAATCGTAAAACAAGATTGAGTTTTATTTCGCTTGTTAACTGTTGCAAATAAAATATTTCAAATAAAATAAAAACTTTATTTTCATAGACTTACAAGAAATGTAGATATATAGTCAGCACAAGAGAAAAGCCTTAATATTAATCATAAAAAATGTAAGAAAATACTTTTTCATACCCTTGAAAATTCTCGATTTCACACAACGTGTGATCAATACTTACGATAACAGCATGTGGAAAAGTTTCACACACTTATAAACTATAAAGCTGGACAGCTCTGGCCTCTCCTACAAATACATCTTATCAACTTACCTATAATAGTTTTGAAAGTTCTAAATTAATTATTCACAAATTTTTAAGTGGATATACAACATCATTAATATATTATCTTAACATGTGAATATCTGTAGTTACAGCAACTCTTTTTTTCCCTTTTAAATTTCTGAAAACAAAAAAAAACTGTTTCTAGATGTATCTACCCATAGAACTTGCAATTTAACTTCATTCGTCTTTTCTCATAAACAATGAAATCCACAATATTTCAGCACAGGCGTCTATTTTGGAATTGTGGTCAGTATGAACAATTCTGGGATCATTTAGAAGTTGGATTCCGGACGTGCAAGGGTAGGATGCAGAAATAATTCTGTAAATAACTATAAAAAATAATTAATCTTGAAGTGCATGAGGCTTGCATTTTCCACGGAATATCTATGTTTTTCAGCAAGTGGCAAAGTATATTTTATCTTGACTGCTTCAGACACATGCAAAACCAAGATTTTTCATAGAAATTAACTTCTTTAACTCAAGTTTTTCGCAGCTTTTTAACTACTAATTCATACGTAAATTCGAAATTCTAGCTGATTTCGTGACATGAACGCTACGCGGTGACAGATTCGGGAACTACTAACTCTCAACCAAAACAGCCCACTTTTTGGTTAGCAGCGGTATCTTGTCGGTACTCCTGTCTTTTTACTTCCTGATCTTCCTATAGTAGCAACTTCACAATTCACATCATAGATGGCACACCATAATGGCCCGTTTTCTGTAAATCCGTTTTATAACCAATATCTAGCACGAAAAAAAATCAAGTGACCACTGATCAGTAGGCAGTGTTTGTCACAGAACAGAAAAAAAGAGTGTTTGTACGTAACCTTACATTTTACGTTTAGATTTTCTAATTTATTTAAGATGGAATTTGCTAATAAAAAAAAAGAGATCAGCGAATTTCACAAATAACGAGAAATCCCTGGTGATAAATATTATCTCAAAATATAAACATATTGTAGAAAACAAAAAACGGACGCGGTAACTACAAAATAAAAGAATGAGGCATGGAGAAACATCACTCAAGAATTCAATAGTTCTGGACCATCTTGTCCCAGAGATGTGGAATGCTTAAAAAGGTGTTATGATAACAGGAAAAAACTGTTGAGAAGGTCAGTGACATTCCAAAGAAGAGAGCTCTATAAAACTGATGGTGGATTGCCAAACGTTACAGAAAGAAAATAACCTGGTAATGATTTTTATTATCAATAGTATGTGATAAGGTTGTAAATGGTATGTGTAAGGTATGTAACCAGTAATGCTGTTATGTGTGTAAACAGTCTAATAACCGATATATTGTGAACCACCCTGACATGAATAGACAGTGTTAAACAGAACCTTGAATTAATGGCGTTCCCTTCACGTACCTGAAAGTGAATTATAAATAAGGTAAACGTACCTATTATCGGCATTGACTATATTATCGGCACCCTTGTCACATTTTCGTGAATAATAAGGTAATGGCACATTATGTTTCTATCTTAACCGGATCATAATGCCCTCTCTACTATTCTTTTCAAATTTTAAATTGCACACGCGCAATAGAAAATACACGTTAAAAGATACGCGCCATCGTATTGACAGTTACACCGCTGATTATCGAAGAGTCTAGTTTACTTGTTGTTTAGTCTAAGAAGTAGGGAAGATTTTATACTGATTTTTTTGTTATAATTTCTATGCCTCGCTGTTGAAAGATGATTTTATATAATAGTTAGAGTGGAAATAAGGTTATATTTACGCAAAAAAACCAATTTGTGGGTTGTATTAGTTGAAAACAGGGTGCCGAAAATAGATACTGCGTAATCATGATTGGCTAAATTATCGGCATGGGTGCCGATAATATGTAAAACGCAAAGTTAGTTCTTTTGGTCTGTTTTCGCTTGCACGCCAAATATAACATAATGACAGTAGTACCTCGTGGTAAACGAATCGTAGAATAATGCTAGGACCTATTTCCGACACCCCATTTTTTGAAACATTTAAATACTTATTTTCACTGTAACTTTAGTGCCGACAATAGGAACAAGTAAGTGCCGTAAATGGGATATCCTTTATTTCAGTTGCTAAAATGCAAGGAAAAGAAAAAGCAACAAAGCTTCAATACTTCCCACTCCATTTAAAAAATCGTTGTTTTGGCCAGAACCAAAAAAATTAACTAGGCCAAAAAAAACCAAAGGAAAAGGTGCCACCTGTAGCTACATCATCCCAGTGGCAAGAGTATTTTCAAGTGAAAGAAGAAAAGAAACGAATTGAAGATGAACAGAAATTGAAAAGGAAACAAGCAAAGGAGGAGAAGAAACAATGCAAAGAGGAAAAGAAAATTCAAAAGCAAGAAGAAAGGAAAAGAAAACAAATTGAGTTAGAAAATAATAGGAAGAAGAAAACGAAAAGCAACGATACATATCTAATCTCCGATCAATTTAGTCAATCCTCCAAGCTCACCTCAGATGAAGTAGTAGAAAATGATAAAGACATAAATGTGTAACAACCCGGGGTTGTTATGTAATTGTTTTCTTAATGTAGGATGGGTGTTAGTCGGCGGTTACTAATAGTTTGAATTGGACTATGAAAGGAAGTATTTGTTGAGTCCACCCTGTATAATGTAGGCCTAGCATTTAAGAAAATTATTAATTACCGTTTTATTTTGGGTAGATATAAGGGAAATAAAAATTTGGGAATATCAGGATTTTATTTTAAATTCATAAAAAACTTTTTTTAATGGAAATTCAATTTAAATAACTGCTAAGGATTTGTTAGACGAGCCGGGCGGCGGACTTGTAAGAGATAATTTACAACGAAAATAAAGGATGTTTATATTTGCTTAAGACGTTTGGCGACGCTGATAAGTTCAGGAATAAATTCGTAGCAAGATTTCTGTGAAATCCGAGATAACAAAAGCGCTGAGTTAATGTGAACCACAGAGCTAAACGGCGAAAAACATGGTTGCCACATACCATTTGGCTGAGAGTCCGAACAAAGAACGATAATGACGGCCTCGTGGGATATGGCAACTTCGGGCAGCTAGTAATAAAATTTGAAAACGGGACGAGGAACGCCACCTAGCGGGAATCGCGAGCGCGCTGTTCCGCGATTGGTTCTTTCGAAATGAGAAATGGGGGAGTAGGGATTTAGGAGGAAGAAATGATGCTTGAAAATTGAATTAAAAGTAGGGAGATTCCTGTTCTAGAGACGGGCGAAGCCAGTCACAGGAAAAGTCGGCGCGAAATAAAGTTTGTCGCGTAATTAGTTATAGAATTTTGTAGAATTTTGGGATACGTTTTTTTGAACGAAGAAAACCGAGATTAAAGGGGGATTCCTGTTCGAGAAACGGTCGAAGCCGGTTACAGGAAAAAAGTGGTCGCACGCGAAAATAAAGAGTTTCAAGTTATAGGTGATAATATAATTTTGGCACATTTATTTTGACGAAAATTACGAGAGTCCGGGACTCCTGCGAGTTAAGAAGTGTGCTTAGAGGAATTTGCGGTGCGAAATAAGTGAGCGGGTGGTGAGAGCCCGGGTTGGACGTATAAAGGATTTTAGGGAGTTTTGGTAAGTGTAAAATTATATTTTGATATAACTATATTCACTAACCCTAAGTAAAGGTAACAAGTGGGCTCAGGTGCTTGGTAGCTAAACTTAAATATTGCCTTGTTCTGGGCATTTGATCAACAAGGCCACATAAGGATTTGGTGGTGCGCCTGTAGGGCCCATCCACTCAAATATAGAATAGCGATAAATAAACATACCTATAAAATTAGACAGGTCCCAAAATTATATTTTTGTATTAGATTTGTCAAATTTTTCTTCTATAAATATAAATGCAGTTTTATATGTTCTAGTAACACGGGTAATGTTGGTTTAAATTTATGAAATTTTTTTTTTGTTTGTTTCTATTTGTATTAGGCTTTGGTAAAATTAGTATTTTGACTATATATATTATCATTTTTATCCCGTACGTAATATATGTAATTTTGTTCTTTAAGAATAGAGTTTTTCTGGCTTGCCACCCTCCAACTATCATCCCCTTAATTTATACTAGGCATTTGTGAAGCCCTAGGGGCCCACGTCAACGAGGGATTGGTGGTAAATTAAAAAAACCAGAGGCTACCCAGGTATAGGTCTGTAGGAAAGGTGGTAATTTGTCGGTAAAGAAAAAAAAAATAATTCCAAATTATTCCGTCTGAAGTAACCTAGTTACTGACGTCGGTGGTGGCAGCGGGCAACCTACCCTTTATTCAGTTTGTTAACCGACCAGTTATTACATAGATCTATACCTATTTAAACCCTATATACATATAGATAAATAGAAATAAAAATACACCAGCGAGGGCATAACACCCCCAAAACAACCAGCTGTTGTTACAGATGAAGACTATAAATTAAATGATTATATCCTAGCAAAGTACAATAACCAGTATTACCCTGGAAAAATAATTGAAGTAAAAGATGAAAGCAACAACGTGCAATACGAAGTAACGCACATGCAGAAAAAAGGAATTAATTGGCTATGGCCAGAAAAGCCCGATATTCTTATTTACGCTAACTGTGAAATCTTAAAAAAAATCTCTGCACCTGTATCAAAAAATAAAAGAGGACTCTACGTAGTAGAAGAAATGTCTGAATTTTTGAATTAAGTTTAATCATTTTTGTTCATAGCTTGTTATCATTTTTTATGTATTAAATACTAAATACATAAGTATATACATAAATATGTCTGTTTCATTTTATAATTATTACGTAGTAAGTGTTTATTTCCCAACTGAAGTAAATTATATATTAATTATTTATATATACTTAAGTAAATAATAAAAAATTGTTGGCACTGTTTCATGTGCCAATAATTGGTATTATATATATGCCGATAATAGGTACTTGCTTCTTTCTTATGTGCCGGCAATAGTTACATTTGGTGTTTTTTTTATATATTGTTTTTTATAATTTTTATAAACTATATTTTAATACACATTTAAATTGAGTTTAAAAGATGAATGTTCATTAAGTATCTGGGATAAAATTACATAAATCTAGAGCTTTTATGATATTTCTAATATAATACCAAAGTTGGCTGAGGCTCTTAAAGTGCCGATAATAGGTACGTTTACCTGTAAACGTACCTATTATCGGCATTGACTATATTATCGGCACCCTTGTCACATTTTCGTGAATAATAAGGTAATGGCACATTATGTTTCTATCTTAACCGGATCATAATGCCCTCTCTACTATTCTTTTCAAATTTTAAATTGTACACGCGCAATAGAAAATACACGTTAAAAGATACGCGCCATCGTATTGACAGTTACACCGCTGATTATCGAAGAGTCTAGTTTACTTGTTGTTTAGTCTAAGAAGTAGGGAAGATTTTATACTGATTTTTTTGTTATAATTTCTATGCCTCGCTGTTGAAAGATGATTTTATATAATAGTTAGAGTGGAAATAAGGTTATATTTACGCAAAAAAACCAATTTGTGGGTTGTATTAGTTGAAAACAGGGTGCCGAAAATAGATACTGCGTAATCATGATTGGCTAAATTATCGGCATGGGTGCCGATAATATGTAAAACGCAAAGTTAGTTCTTTTGGTCTGTTTTCGCTTGCACGCCAAATATAACATAATGACAGTAGTACCTCGTGGTAAACGAATCGTAGAATAATGCTAGGACCTATTTCCGACACCCCATTTTATGAAACATTTAAATACTTATTTTCACTGTAACTTTAGTGCCGACAATAGGAACAAGTAAGTGCCGTAAATGGGATATCCTTTATTTCAGCTGCTAAAATGCAAGGAAAAGAAAAAGCAACAAAGCTTCAATACTTCCCACTCCATTTAAAAAATCGTTGTTTTGGCCAGAACCAAAAAAATTAACTAGGCCAAAAAAAACCAAAGGAAAAGGTGCCACCTGTAGCTACATCATCCCAGTGGCAAGAGTATTTTAAAGTGAAAGAAGAAAAGAAACGAATTGAAGAAGAACAGTAATTGAAAAGGAAACAAGCAAAGGAGGAGAAGAAACAATGCAAAGAGGAAAAGAAAATTCAAAAGCAAGAAGAAAGGAAAAGAAAACAAATTGAGTTAGAAAATAATAGGAAGAAGAAAACGAAAAGCAACGATACATATCTAATCTCCGATCAATTTAGTCAATCCTCCAAGCTCACCTCAGATGAAGTAGTAGAAAATGATAAAGACATAAATGTGTAACAACCCGGGGTTGTTATGTAATTGTTTTCTTAATGTAGGATGGGTGTTAGTCGGCGGTTACTAATAGTTTGAATTGGACTATGAAAGGAAGTATTTGTTGAGTCCACCCTGTATAATGTAGGCCTAGCATTTAAGAAAATTATTAATTACCGTTTTATTTTGGGTAGATATAAGGGAAATAAAAATTTGGGAATATCAGGATTTTATTTTAAATTCATAAAAAACTTTTTTTAATGGAAATTCAATTTAAATAACTGCTAAGGATTTGTTAGACGAGCCGGGCGGCGGACTTGTAAGAGATAATTTACAACGAAAATAAAGGATGTTTATATTTGCTTAAGACGTTTGGCGACGCTGATAAGTTCAGGAATAAATTCGTAGCAAGATTTCTGTGAAATCCGAGATAACAAAAGCGCTGAGTTAATGTGAACCACAGAGCTAAACGGCGAAAAACATGGTTGCCACATACCATTTGGCTGAGAGTCCGAACAAAGAACGATAATGACGGCCTCGTGGGATATGGCAACTTCGGGCAGCTAGTAATAAAATTTGAAAACGGGACGAGGAACGCCACCTAGCGGGAATCGCGAGCGCGCTGTTCCGCGATTGGTTCTTTCGAAATGAGAAATGGGGGAGTAGGGATTTAGGAGGAAGAAATGATGCATGAAAATTGAATTAAAAGTAGGGAGATTCCTGTTCTAGAGACGGGCGAAGCCAGTCACAGGAAAAGTCGGCGCGAAATAAAGTTTGTCGCGTAATTAGTTATAGAATTTTGTAGAATTTTGGGATACGTTTTTTTGAACGAAGAAAACCGAGATTAAAGGGGGATTCCTGTTCGAGAAACGGTCGAAGCCGGTTACAGGAAAAAGTGGTCGCACGCGAAAATAAAGAGTTTCAAGTTATAGGTGATAATATAATTTTGGCACATTTATTTTGACGAAAATTACGAGAGTCCGGGACTGCTGCGAGTTAAGAAGTGTGCTTAGAGGAATTTGCGGTGCGAAATAAGTGAGCGGGTGGTGAGAGCCCGGGTTGGACGTATAAAGGATTTTAGGGAGTTTTGGTAAGTGTAAAATTATATTTTGATATAACTATATTCACTAACCCTAAGTAAAGGTAACAAGTGGGCTCAGGTGCTTGGTAGCTAAACTTAAATATTGCCTTGTTCTGGGCATTTGATCAACACGGCCACATAAGGATTTGGTGGTGCGCCTGTAGGGCCCATCCACTCAAATATAGGATAGCGATAAATAAACATACCTATAAAATTAGACAGGTCCCAAAATTATATTTTTGTATTAGATTTGTCAAATTTTTCTTCTATAAATATAAATGCAGTTTTATATGTTCTAGTAACACGGGTAATGTTGGTTTAAATTTATGAATTTTTTTTTTGTTTGTTTCTATTTGTATTAGGCCTTGGTAAAGTTAGTATTTTGACTTTATAGCATTTTTATCCCGTACGTAATATATGTAATTTTGTTCTTTAAGAATAGAGTTTTTCTGGCTTGCCACCCTCCAACTATCATCCCCTTAATTTATACTAGGCATTTGTGAAGCCCTAGGGGCCCACGTCAACGAGGGATTGGTGGTAAATTAAAAAACCAGAGGCTACCCAGGTATAGGTCTGTAGGAAAGGTGGTAATTTGTCGGTAAAGAAAAAAAAAAATTCCAAATTATTCCGTCTGAAGTAACCTAGTTACTGACGTCGGTGGTGGCAGCGGGCAACCTACCCTTTATTTAGTTTGTTAACCGACCAGTTATTACATAGATCTATACCTATTTAAACCCTATATACATATAGATAAATAGAAATAAAAATACACCAGCGAGGGCATAACACCCCCAAAACAACCAGCTGTTGTTACAGATGAAGACTATAAATTAAATGATTATATCCTAGCAAAGTACAATAACCAGTATTACCCTGGAAAAATAATTGAAGTAAAAGATGAAAGCAACAACGTGCAATACGAAGTAACGCACATGCAGAAAAAAAGGAATTAATTGGCTATGGCCAGAAAAGCCCGATATTCTTATTTACGCTAACTGTGAAATCTTAAAAAAAATCTCTGCACCTGTATCAAAAAATAAAAGAGGACTCTACGTAGTAGAAGAAATGTCTGAATTTTTGAATTAAGTTTAATCATTTTTGTTCATAGCTTGTTATCATTTTTTATGTATTAAATACTAAATACATAAGTATATACATAAATATGTCTGTTTCATTTTATAATTATTACGTAGTAAGTGTTTATTTCCCAATTGAAGTAAATTATATATTAATTATTTATATATACTTAAGTAAATAATAAAAAATTGTTGGCACTGTTTCATGTGCCAATAATTGGTACTTATATATATGCCGATAATAGGTACTTGCTTCTTTCTTATGTGCCGGCAATAGGTACATCTGGTGTTTTTTTTATATATTGTTTTTTATAATTTTTATAAACTATATTTTAATACACATTTAAATTGAGTTTAAAAGATGAATGTTCATTAAGTATCTGGGATAAAATTACATAAATCTAGAGCTTTTATGATATTTCTAATATAATACCAAAGTTGGCTGAGGCTCTTAAAGTGCCGATAATAGGTACGTTTACCTTAACAAACTACAATTACACATGGCGCAGTCGAAAATTAACACTAAATAATAATAAAGTGACTCGTGAAAGTCCTGAAATTCATAAGTGCGAAAAGAAATAGAATTAAGACTGACTTGATTTAAGCTAAGATGGGTGATAGTCGTGGTATCACGCCATTATCATTGACGGGAAACACTGCCGAGAACTGGAAATTATGGAAATCAAGGTTTGAAAATTACCTAGTTGCAACGGAAATTAACAAAAAAGATGAGATAACACAGTGTGCCCAATTATTGCACTACTTGGGAGAAGGATTTAAGATCTTCACGACGTTTAAATTCCAAGACGACGAAAAAAATAAATTACAAATACTGATGAAAAAGTTTGACGAATATTTCCATGGAAAGGAAAACGTGTCGTACGAGAGGTATAAACTTTTTACATATCGACAGGAGCCAGGACAAACATTGGAAAATTTCATAACAGAGCTGAAAAAGAAAGCTGCCAAATGCAAATTGGAAAACCTAACAGACAGCCTCATAGTTACCATGATAACCTGTGGAGTAAGAAATGAGTCAATTCGTGAAAGGCTGTTACAAGAAGACAACATTGCACTAGACAAAGCTATCAATCTATGTCATGTGATCGAAATCTCTAAAGCAAGAAGTGAGGCTATGGGAGCTCATAATAGATGAAGTGGACTGGGTTAGTAAGGAAAATAAACATGGAAACGACTCTAATAAGGTAACATCTAGTTCTAAGAAAATAAGTAACTGTTTTAAATGCGGTAAAACTCATTCAATTAATAAATGTCCTGCTTTTGGAAAGAAATGTAACTTCTGCAATATTCCACATCACTTTGCTGTTGTTTGTTTTAAGAAAACTAAGAGGGGTAGAAATACAAATGAGTCGGCTCAACAAGTAAATACAATAACAGGAAATGCAGATCACAGTAATTCTTTGTTTATAGGGTCATTAGAAGTTAACTGTATTGATAAGCAACAATGGGTTACTAATCTAAAAATAAATGAACAAAATGTAAACTTAAAAATTGATACAGGAGCAATGGCAAATGTCATGTCTTTAAGTGTATTTAGGAATTTAGGCCTTTCTCAAAGTATAATATTCAACTCTGATACAAAACTTAAATCTTACACAGGTAGCGATTCAAAGGTTGTGGGTAAATGTGTGTTAAAATGCTACAAAAATAATGTTTCACATGATCTAGAATTTTATATTGTAAATTCAAATACTCAGACACTTTTAGGCCTAGAGTCTAGCGTTAAATTAAAATTAATAATGAAAGTTGAGTCTGTCGAGGCAAATGCAATAGAATATGATAAATTAATTACTAAAAGAAAATAAAGAATTATTTTCTGGCATTGGCCTTCTAAATAAGCCTTACCACATTGAAACAGACAAAAATGCTAAGCCGGTGGTGCATCCTACAAGAAAGGTAACTTTACCTCTTTTAGACAGTTAAGAAAGCTTAAATGAGCTGGAAAATGAGAAAATTATAGAGAAAGTTAAGGGTAGTTCAGAATGGGTAAACGCTCTCGTTCTTGTAAGGAAACCAAACAATAAATTGAGAATATGTCTTGATCCGTTGGATCTCAATAAGGCTATTAAACGGGAATACTGCCAAATATCTACTTTAGAACAAATCACAAGCAAATTATCTAATGCAAAAGTATTTAGTACTCTCGATGCCAAGCAAGGGTTTTATCAAATTCCATTAGATAGGCAGAGTGCAGATTTATGCACCTTTGGTACCCCGTTTGGTAGGTACAAGTTTTTAAGGTTACCTTATGGCATTAAATCCGCCCCTGAAGTATTTCAGGAGAGATTCAGAGAGATTTTTAAAATTGAGGGGATTGATACCTACATAGATGATCTATTAGTCTGGGGCAAGGACAAAACAGAACACGATGAAAGGTTAAAAGCGGTCCTTGAAATTGCAAAAAGAAATAATGTTCGGTTTAATTTAAACAAATGCAAATTTGGTCAAACAAAAATTACATACATGGGACACACAATTTCGGGAGACGGTATA
The DNA here is from genome assembly GCA_029963845.1 of Rhamnusium bicolor. NCBI lineage: Eukaryota > Metazoa > Arthropoda > Insecta > Coleoptera > Cerambycidae > Rhamnusium > Rhamnusium bicolor. The sequence goes on along the minus strand of JANEYF010001448.1, from coordinate 89,486 downwards.
AGGCCTGATGAAACAAAAATTAAAGCTATCATAGAAATGCCACGTCCTCAATGCAAGCAAGACGTGCAGAGATTGCTGGGAATGCTAACTTACGTTAGCAAATTTATTAAAAAATTTTCAGATACAAGTTTTCCGTTATGTAGTTTATTAAAAAAAAATGTAGAGTTTATCTGGCAACCGGAACATGATAAAGCCTTTGAGAGTCTAAAAAACACTTTAATAAATAAACCGGTGCTTCAGTTCTACGATGTTAATGCCGAGACTGTACTATCAGTCGACGCATCGAAATCAGGTATGGGTGCCGTGTTACTTCAAAATAAACTCCCTTGTGCATACGCCTCAAAGGCACTAACAGAAACACAGTGTAGATACGCACAAATTGAAAAAGAACTTTTGGCAATTACATTCGGGTTAAGTCGATTTCATGAATTTATCTTTTCGAAGAAGGTAGTGGTGGAAACTGATCACCTACCTCTAATTTCGATATTTAAAAAACCACTAAACAACTGTCCTGCACGTCTACAAAGAATGCTCTTACAGGTGCAAAAATATGACTTTGATGTAATATATAAACCGGACAAAGAACTTTTGCTAGCAGATGCATTGTCTAGAGCATATCTGAACGAAAAGTGTGTGGATGATCTTGATAACGAGATTAATTTACAAGTATGTATGGTAGTATCTGAAATTAACGTAACAGAAAGCAAACTTAAAGAGCTAAAAGATGAAACTAAAAAAGACATTGAGTTACAACTACTGAGAAAGATTATACTAGAGGGCTGGCCAAAGAACAATAAAAAATTAAACAGTCAAGTAAAAAAATATTGCAAATACAAAAGCGACCTTACAGTTGCAGATGATCTGATTTTTAAGGAAAGAAATGGTAAATAGGGTTCATTATAATCATTTAGGAATAAATAAGTGCCTTAAACTGGCAAAAGACGCAATATTTTGGCCTAGTATGAACAACGAAATTAGTCAAACAATTTCACAATGTCACCTTTGTCTAAAATATTCAGTCACAAGCGTCAAAACCTTTAATTAACCACGACATTCCAGAACTCTCCTGGAATAAAATTGGGTGTGATTTGTTTGAACTTAGGGGGAAAAATTATCTATTAGTAATAGACTACTACTCAAAGTTTATTGAAATTGAAGAGTTGGGAAAAAATACAACCAGCAATTGTATAATTAAAATGTTAAAGCCGATGTTTGCTCGCTATGGCATACCACTGACAGTCGTAACAGGTGGAGGCCCACAATTTAACTCTAACGAGTTTAAAAAATTTTCTCAAGATTGGGAATTCAGTCACATAATCACGTCTCCAACTTACGCACAGTCTAATGGTATGGCTGAGCGGAATGTCCAGACAGCTAAAAATATTTTTAAGAAGGTATTGGATGATAAGAGATACACAAATTTGGCTTTGCTCCTGTATCGTAACATGGAAATAGAGGAGAATTTTTCTCCGGCTCAGATATTAATGTCTCGTAGACTAAGAAATATATTACCTTATAAAACGGAAGCTCTCGTACCAAAATTAGTAAATTTGCCAAAATGTAACAATTTATTAAGTAATAGACAAGCTTCCAACAAAAAAATATTTTAACAGTAAAGGTGTCAAAAGTTTAAATTCATTTACTGTAGGTACAAATGTATACGTACAGCTCAAACCACATTCTGTATGGACACCAGGCATAGTAATAGATAAAATAATAGGTAGGAGTTATAAGATTAAGTTGAGTAATGGTTCAGAATTTATAAGAAATAGGAAATTTACTAAACAGATTCCCAACAATAAGGCTAATTTTAGTAACCATTCTTCATCTGATTCTGTAATCTCTGAAAACAAAAGAGAGGAAGAAGGTGTTAGATATTTTATAGAGATAGAACAAGAACCTTTTGCAAGGGAGGAAAATGATAGTGTAACTGTGCAAAAAGACAATGCGGGTAGTGAAAATGACGAGGTATCTTTGAACTCATTTGACGATAACCTAAGTGACAACCTTGAGGATAATAATTCAAATCATATCACTCATAGTGAAGATGACATAGATGCTAAAATTTCTGATGACTCACTAGGTACAGACTCTGAAATAACATTCATAAACAGACCGAAAACTACTGTGTCAGGTCGTACTAGTAAAGCACCTCAGAGGCTGGATCTATAATGTTAGTTTCTAAATATTATGTATGTAGTACTGAATTAAGTTAAGTGTAGTAAACTATTTCCTTTAGAAAGAGGGATGTAAGGTATGTAACCAGTAATGCTGTTATGTGTGTAAACAGTCATATAACCGATATATTGTGAACCACCCTGACATGAATAAAGACAGTGTTAAACAGAACCTTGAATTAATGGCGTTCCCTTCACGTACCTGAAAGTGAATTATAAATAACAAACTACAATTACACAGTATGGATAATCCTGTTGATGGGGATGCCATAGAATTAATTTCTGATTTCGCACAACCAAGCTTTCAACTCACATTACCCGAACAATCTGACTACGATAATAACATTGAAATCATATACGAGAATGATGCTGAAGAAAATGTAGAAAATTCAAAAGTGCTTCAAGAAGTGACTGCAGAAAACAAGAGAGAACATACTGATAAGGTCTTGACTGAAAAAAGGGTAGGTTCCCTTGTTATATATATTTTTTTATAATAGAGATACTTATCTCAATATTGTTATAATAAAAAACACACATTGATTTGCAGTTTAATGAACCTGATCAACGATCACAACCATAGAAAAGTTGGAAACGCTATAAAATTGGAGATTTGAAATCCCATGCAAGTGATGCACTGAAGTCATACGAAACACCTACTTCTGTAAGTAAGGGTAACTAGTGTTGTCTTAAATCACCAATATTTCCTTGTATAACTTTGAGAATTGTGGCAACCGATGAACACGTAAACATCTAGGAGGCACGGGAGAGGGGATCGCCGGCTAGGGACGGCAGTTGGGATTAGACGCTGGGCTAGTAAATACATATTTTGTATGCGGAAATAGAAAGTATTAAATATATTATAATATTAGTTGTAATCATACTGTTATAAAGTTATTATTAATATATATATAAAGTTGAAAATAAAGGTGTGTTTTCTTGTGCTATCCAGGGTAGCACAACTGGCGACGAGGATTTTTTTTTCTTTGTTGGAACTCGCAGTAAGTAATTTTCGAACAATAATATTGTTTGTTTTATATTGTTTTAATATAGATATAAATATATGTATATATATATGTGTATATATACTTAATAATCTGATTCTGCGGAAGGCGGATCATGATGCGTTTTGCTGAAAGAAAAGTGATAGCATATTGTTGCTTTCTTTTGGCGTGGAAAACGTACTGTTGTGAGTCGATCATGATGCGTTTTGCTGGGAGAAAAGTGATAGCATATTGTTGCTTTCTTTTGGCGTGGAAAACGTACTGTTGTGAGCCACAGAAAGAAAGTGTGAGCCATAATGAAAAAAAAAAAGAATGTTATCAAAGCTGAAAGGCCGAAAATGGGCCGTAATATAATATACTACTGTATTTAAAAAAATGCGGTCTACAAGTATACGGGTGTGATGGAAAAATACCTATATCGAGATAGATATATTTACGCTTGGTTTTTATTCCCGGCTGACTCAGGCAGCGGTGACGAGGGTTTATAATAAGGCACGTATTTATTCAACTAATTAGGTGTATATCCTAGACTTTAGACTAAACTAGGTTGCGATTATACTGATTTTATAAAAACAAAAACAACATACTAATAGCAAGTATTATACAGATAAAATAATAATAATAAGTCAAAAAAAAAATAGGCGTAACTGAGACTTGGCATAATATAAAAATATCATAAAAATATTAAAATTATAAAATTAAATATCAGGTCTAAAGAAAGCAGCATTATGTTATTAATATTATTGTAAAATATAGACATTGTCCTGTAAGTCTCTAAAGACATTTTTGTGTATACTGCAAAATATTAGTGGCAAATCAAAAAATGTCATTTTCAGCAGGTAACAGGAGATACCGAGAATAAAATTCTACAATGTCGGACTCGGGAATTAGATCATTTCTGTGCGAAAATATAGATAAGGCATTGATGCGAGGTGAATGGGAGAGATGGTTGAGATCCCTAGAATTATACCTAGCCGCAGAAGATATTAATGATTGCGTAAAAAAACGAAATAAATTATTACATCTTGGAGGTGCCCAGTTACTAGAGGTGGCCTAGAATATACCTGGTGCAATAGAGACCTACAACCCAGAACAAAACAATGACATTTTCCAAACACTTATAGAAAAACTGACTGACTATTTCTCACCAAAGCAAAACTCTACATTCGAAAGGCATATTTTTAGAAATCTTAAACCTGAGGAGGGAGAAAGTTTCAATAGGTTCTTGCTGAAAATTCGTCAACAATCCACCAAGTGTTCATTTGGGAATACAGCTAAAGAAGCTGCTGAAATTAATATGAATGTAAAAATCATTGATAGTTGGGCACCGATTGACTTGAAAGAAAGTTGTTGGAGAACGAGCATACTGTAGTACCCTGCATTTAAATTTATCTATATTCCCGCTAACAAAGAATGACGAATGATGGCGCTGTCAGGTTAAGTGAGTGGAAGCTTCGATGGAAAAGTAAAAGTTAAGAAGCAGAAGAAGAAGCTAAAAATAAAAAAAAGGGGAACGGGGCGCATATAAGCATCCTTTACAGTCATGCGGAAATGGCAGTATTTCTAGCAATTTCATTGGCCGTTTCAAGGCCACGGCATGGCGTGCTCATCAGATATCATTTTTAAAGGGGAATTCGGCACCGTGAAAATAAACAAACTATAATAAAGGGCAAGGAAAATAAACAAACTATAATAAAGGGCAAGGAAAATCTTACTAACGAACTAAAAAATACTTATTTAAAAAAAAATAATAATAACAAGTTTGTGATTCGAACCCTGGACCTACCGCGTGCTAGGCGAGTATCTTCTCTATCGTCTAACGAGTTCCTTGCTGACAGACGATTCCAAAAGGATTTAATACACTTTGACATGTCATGTAACTGCGCATGCCCTGCGGCTATCTTAAAACGGCCAATGAAATTGCGATTAATACTTCCATTACCGTACAACTGTAAGGAATGCTTATATGCGAACGGGGCGGAAGACGGAAGAAGGTAGACAGAATACGAGGATACTACGTATAGAGAGGCAGACGTTTGCAAACGCAGTGTTAATTATTATTTTTAAATACTTATTACAGGTGGGTGAATAGTTAATTAACAATATTATTTGTCCAAAGTCCTGTTAGCATCAAATCAGAGTAATAAACTCCTGAGTGCAAGGTAATTACATTGTGGTGGTCAAGTAACCTTAAAATATGTTGTTTTCTGCGTACTGTTTCACTACCAAGTTTTGTTTAAATCATTATCTAGTAAATATATCAACCTGAAACTGATATATTGTGGCAGGCTGTTCAGTTATTAGTCGGGAACTAATCCCAATAAGCACAATTATCATTATTTCAGTCGACACGTGTTGACCTTTATTGGACCTTGTCAAATTTTAAACGTAACTGACTATTTATTTACTGTGTTATGTGTAATATAATTCTATGACATGTAGAGAGCCACCTTTACTATGTTTTTCTAATCTTGTAGATAAAAGACCATGCAATAAACTAAAAGATCAGATTATGTTCGTTCAAAGAATTCATTAACCATTACCATTGTTGTTTAACTGCTTGATGTTTTGATTTATGTTATTAATTTATGGGCAATAGATACGAGGGGTTAGTGCTCATTCCAAAAGTTTATCTTTCATTTAGATTTAACGCTGCAAATTACCAGAAGGACTTTTAGGATGAATGAGCCTTGTTGTGAGTTACTAACGTTTTCCGGCCGTGAGAGGATGAGTGGTGGTTGCTTCCGGTCGGACCTGCCCCTCATACCTCGACCATTCAACTCATAGCCTGTTTGACCGTAGCCAGGTTCTCAGGTACCTGCGGCAGGGGTGCTGCTAACTAACACTTCTTCAGTTTTATCTCTTAGATCGTGATGTGGGGTTTTTCTGGTACCAAGTTGGTAGTTTATCAGACTGGAATTATGATTACATTTTTGCAACCTCAACGATCACTGGCTGTTGGTAATAGATACTTAAAATTCCAATGTTTCATCTGTTCTCGCAATATACTTGTTATGTGCTCACAATATATTTGTCCATGACGATTTGTTGTCCTTATTTCACAGTCCTCCTTCCCTACCAGTGTATCTTGAACGAAATTCTGAACACAACGTAGGTTTAGACGATCACAAGGTAAGCTAGCCATCTTGTCAACTTAAAATACTCGCGCGAAATTCAAAAATTATACCTGGGAATACTACAATACACTCAACGAAATAATAGAGATGTGTCAAATACATGAACAGATAGGGAGTCAGTCAAAAGCTATGGACGCTGTGATTCCAGGGCCAAGTACATAATTTTCTTCGGTGAACAAAATATCGGTACAAAATACAAATAGGAAATACCAAAATAAATGCATTAGATGTGGTAAACTGGGACATCCAAGTTTTTCTCAGTCATGCCCTGCTAGAGGGTCCAAGTGTAATAAATGTGGGTTAAAGGGAAACAGACTTATCCAAATAGTAAACGGAGACGGGTAAACTTTGTCGAAGGTGAACCACATGCAGATTCTCAAAAAGTCTGGGAATGGCATTCAAAATTTTGAATGTTTTAGAATTGATGACCATGATTTACATCAAAACGACATGGTCAACTGCAGCGTTGGTGGAGTAACTGTAACATTTTTGATCGACTCTGGTTCAAGGGCAAATATCTGTGGGTCAGACTGGGCTTTACTTATAAACCAAAAGGCTACAATATGGAATATTGACGATCAAGTCGGCGAGGTATTGACGATCAAGTCGGCGAGGTATTGACACCATATGCAACAGGATCTCCTATTGTCGTCAGGAGCAAATTTCAAGCCACTATAAATTTGCCAGGAACAACTGAATTAATCGACTCATTTTATGTAGTAGAAAAAGACAAGTCTCACTACTGGGAAATTATACAGCGAAACGGTTAGGAGTCTTAAAATTGGGACTCGATACCCTAACAGCATAGAAGATTTTTTAAATATTTTGTAATGATTTTCAATATTGATGAAATATTTTCAAAGTTATAAAAACATTTTGAAAATATTCAATGAAAATATTGTTACCCATCTTTGTAAAAATATTTTCAAAACATTTTAAATTATTTATAAAATATTATTAAAATATTAAAATATACATTTAATTTAACCTTTTATGCATAATTAAGAAAATGTTTTTAAAATATTTATTCTACTATTGTCATGCCACTTCGTCATTCCTTAGAAAATATGCAAAAATTGACTGAATATACAATCCACAAGAAAATATTTGTGTCAAATGTCATTGTAAATTTCCATCCAATTTTTTCTGTGGTTATATTAAATATATTTCAATTTATCACCTAGCTTCTATTAGTTTTTTTGTAGTTTTCTCGTTTGTTTTAAGATTGATTTTTCAGTAAGTGATCCGTGAAATGACTTAATTGCTAAAAAAACAATAATTTTTTTAAGTAATGAAAAACCAGCGAACGCAATACTGGTCTGTTTTTAAATTTTGGCATATTTACTATTAACCAATAGCATTCTAAAAATCTAATGCAGCCAATCAACATTATGATTCTCCTTGTCATCGTTATAAGGTGATTAATAATCCAATCATATGTGTTCTTTTAAGCAAGTGGCGCCACAGTCGCTGACCATTTCATTCGTGCGCTTGCGCCGTTTGTATGACTTTTTCCTCTCATCGTCTGATACTGAGGTCGGCCGGCAGGGTTGCCAATTTGCCAGTAATTCCTGGCATTTGCCAGGAATAATGAGCCTTAATTATATAGTCATTAGGAATATTAGTATAATCATAGTAAATAGTAAACATAAACATTTGTCATATCTTTTATAAATATTTTGTGCCCTTTGGTAGATATACGTCATCCAAATTTTATAATAAATACTCATTAGACATTAAGTTAAGTATTCATTGTATTTAGTATACTTGTGGCCGAAGGCTATGTACAAGAATCAATTGAATAATTTGTGAAACTAGTAATTAAGGTTCTTTTTAAAAACCAAGTTTTTCATCTGTTCAATTTAATTGGCGCTGCGAACAGAATAGTGCTACGTTGAAGAAATCATCGAGATTCACTGCAACGGAGAATTTCAATTCCTTAAGCACTATCAAAAGAAGGCTTTGTTCATTTCTTGGACATCTGGAAGAAAAATTAACCAAGGATCATTTCAACCAGAGCGACTCAACTGAGAGTACGAGAAGAAATTCTACAAACAGAAGATTCATGGGAAAAGTAATATACTTCATCCTCACCTTCCTGTAAGTAAAAATTTCACCTCATATTTAATCCATTAATCTTAAGAGCCCAACGAAATAAGTTAGAATTTTTCTTTTACTTATATTCAATATCAAATGCTTATAATTAATGAGTAACAAAGTAATTGTAGAAATAATAGAAAATAAAGGTCATTATTTTCAACCGTATCCAAAAAAAACAACAAAATAACTTAAAATCAATACCTGAAACAAACAATTTTGACATTGAACAAAAATTAGAAAATACAATTTTAAATCCCTTAGATTTAAACATGAATATCTCAACTAACGAAATATCAGAACTATTAAAAACTCTGCCATAATTTAATGCAGAAGATAATTTGCCACTTTTCATTGCCAAGGTAGAAAGTACATTAGAAATATTACAAACATTCACTCTAACACCTTTTCAAAATGCATTTATCAAACAGAGCATATTAGGTAAAATAAAAGGCCAAGCTGTTACAAATATATTTTTAGAAAATACCTCCGATTGGCTTCATATTAAACAAGCTCTAATTAAATACTATGGCGACCACAGGAACGAAAGTCTTTTAAATTCAAACCTCAAACAAACTAGGCAACTATCAAACGAAACAACTTTACAATTCTATCATAAAATCATTGAAGCTCAAAACGCTTTGACACAATTTGCTCAATTGCACTTAGATAATGCCGAAATTTTTACATACGAAATTAATAAGATCAAATTAACCAGCTTAGAACAATTTAAAATAGGAATTAGAGAACCCTATCGCACTATACTTTTATATGTACCCCCTGGAACTTTAGAAAAAAGCTTTATTAAAATGCCACGAGCATGATAACAGCCAGACAGCTATCCGTCAGCTACACAATTTTCAGATTCAAAAACCCAATACTTCTATAAAAAATAACCCACCACAACAAAATTTTAGAAGAGCCACACATGAGTCCGCTTCACTTAATCATACTTTCATACCAAAACAAAATTTAATTAACCAACCTCCATATAGACCTTTTGGGGGTACAAATAAACCCCCAATACCTCGACAATATTTTCCAACAAATAATCAAGCCTTTGGAAATCCCAGGCCCTCATATTCTGGCCAAATGAAGCAAAGTGTTCAACACAGTTATAAACCCATTCCTATGTCTATTCAATCTGCGAATCCTCATCCGCCGAGTAAACAATTTACTCAGCTAAATAAAAATTTTGTTTCGCGAGAACTTCACAACGTCGAAATTAACGACGATTCACCAGAAAATCAATTTTTAGAACAAGACTCCTATCACTATCACGACACAGGTTCGTACGATTATAACAAATACCCTGTACATGAACAAACTGAAATTCCCGAAGAAAATTTTCCAGAAAACTGCCTCGAACCCGCCTCCGTTAATTTAAATAACTTAAGTTATTTCTAGAAAAATTTCATATCACTGGTTTGCATAAAACTATTTACTCAGATAAGAATTTAAAATTAAAATTAGGCATAAATAACAACATTAAGATAAGAGTAGTCCCATGGCATAACAGATTCGATATTTTAATAGGTTTACAGGACTTATTAAAATTACAAGCTAATATAAATTATAAAGACAAAATTTTGCAATTAGGAGAAATAAACATTCCCTTTTATTTTGAATATTTTGAAGAACAAGAACCTGACAGTCAAAAAGAAAAATTAAAATTTTCCGAAATAATTAGAACACCTCACTTAAATCATGAAGAAAAACAAAAATTAATTAATTTATGTTGTAAAGTCAATGTCCTTCAGACCCTATTTATTTGGAAAACATTTCACTATAGAGACCGATCATAAACCTTTAGTTTGGTTATCCAAAATAAAAGAACCAAATTCTCGTCCTATAAGAGGGAGACTAAAATTAGAAGAATTCAACTTCGTAATTAAATATAAAAAAGGCAAAGAAAATTATGTTGCCGATGCTCTATCTAGAGTAGAAATAAATTTTAACGAAAACGAATCGATTATCCCTCAATGCGAAAATAATCCGGATCCAAACGGACTCGAAGAAATCCTAAAAAATTTATTAAATGACCCTTCATTGCCACAAATTGGTAACGAAGATCTAGACGAACTCATAGAAACATGTCATTCCGTAAATAATGATGATAACGGTTTAATTATCCCCATTACCGAACACCCTGTAAATTACTTCAAAAATCAGTTAATAGTTTTATCAGATAAGGATGCTAAAGAAATCTCAACCACAATAGATTACCTCTTTGGTAAAACTAAAGTAAGATTAACGATAAAAATTCCCGCCGAAAACATTGAAAATTCGATGTCCAAAATATGCAAAAATAGAATGAATCTGAATATCACCACCTGCCTATTTATACCTGATGAAAACCTAAAGGAATTAACTTTAAAACTGTTTAAACAAAACCTAAACAATTCTGTAAAACTTTTAATATCACCCATGAAACTTACAGACTTTTGACGATCAGAAAGAACTAATAATTAAATACCACAATGAAACACATAATGGTATTAATGAGACATACAAACAGCTAAAACAAAAATACTACTTTCCAAAATTACAAGAACTCATTACTTCAATTATAAATAAATGTGACAGTTGCTTACAAGCGAAATACGAAAGAAATCCATATAAACCTCAATTTAAAGGACCAATGATATCTAGTAAACCCTTCGATACCATACATATCGACACCTTTCAATACAGGACTTCTAAATTTTTAAAATCATTGATTCGTTCTCTAAATATGCTCAAGCGTATTTAATAAAAACAAATACTGCCCCTGAAATCTTAAATAAGCTAAGACACTTTATTGCTCACCACGATCGCCCAAAATGTATAGTCTGTGATCAAAGTAGTGAATTTAAAAACAATACCTTCGAAGAATATTTGAAAATGTTAGGCATAGAACTACATTTTACAACCGCATACAATCCAAATTCAAATGCATTTATAGAGAGATTTCACTCTACTATATTAGAAAAGTTAAGAATCATAAATATCAAAAACCCTAATGAAAAGCCAGGTAATCAAATGATAACTGCTGTCTGGATATACAACCAGTCAATACACAATGCCACCGGTTACTCACCCCCAGTTCCTGTACCGAGGCCAAGTTGGAAGAAGTACAGAAACGCGCTCCGAAAAATACTCCTAAAAAAGTGGTAAAAACGCATAGAAAATCCGTGAAAAAACGCGACAGTTCTACGTCTAGTGACAGCGAACCATCCCCCCGTGCTACTGACACTATAAGTGATCCCCGCCATGTGAAAAAAGACACTTCTGCCCTCAAAGCAGCCTATTTAAAATTAGCAACCTTTTTGTCACCTACAAAAAGTATATCAGATACGAACATTAATATTAAAGTGACTGAAAGTCAAGATAAGACTATATTTAGTGATACGGACACTCAACGAGTGCGACAAAGAGCAAAGAACATTGACGTTAAAATAAAGCGAAAGCAGAGTGAAAAGTGGGTTAACGTGAAACCGCGTGTTTACGATTCTAACTTAAAAACCTCAACAAAAAAGCCATCAACAAACGTTCAGGAATTCAAACAATTGCAAGAATTCGGACAAAAAACCGTCCAAAACATAGACATTTTAACAAAAGAACAGGCTCTTCAGGCTCTGTACTGCACCCAGTACGAGCTTGATATGGCCACCTCCGGGGGAGGCGCGCCACCGCCTTTACCTACACCACCAAAGCCCACGATCGTTTGCGACTTCCCAGTTTCAGGGCAGATGACTACCAATGACTACCCAGAAAAGATGCCAATGACTACCGATGACTACCTCGCTTCGAAGCAAATGACTACCTATGACTTCCCCACATCCGATAAAATTCTAAGTCCTGACCGCACGCTGGCCAGGCAAAAGCAGCTGTTGGACGCCCATATCGCGGACCAAATTCTAAAAGATTTGCCACGCATATCGCGTATAAGTACCGATCAAGCCCAAACATCTGTCGGCGACTTGCAAGAGTCGATGGAAGTCTCATCCCCTGCTGGTGATTTTATCACTCCCCGCAAGCAGGTTAAACTGAAGAATCTTTTGGACCCGAAGCCTAAGCCTACGGTAACCTCTAATAAATTCGAAAAATTGCCGCTGGTTACTGAAAAAATCACTGCCGAAGAAGCCATGAAATTAAAAGCCAATAAAACAATGATTGCTAAACCCAAAAATAAGCCGGAAGCCCCACCAAAAAACCCTCCCATAGTGCTGAAAGGCATACCCAATAATCATACTGAGTTTATAGCTGAAATCAAGCGATCTATCAAGCTTGGGTTCCATACCAAGTTTGCAGCAAATAACACCCTGCTGTACATCTATGGCAGACAGGAGTTTGTTAAGTATCAGGAGACTCTAAACAATAGCGACATCGAGTACCACTCGTACACTAGTAAGCAGGATAAGAACCATGCTTTTGTGCTAAGGGGAATACAGGGGGACCCTGCTATTGAGGATTTGAAAAACGATTTAATAGACTCTCATAACCTAGAAGTCATTAACATATTCAAGATGAAGACAACGCGCAACCCTTTATACTTAGTCGTTACAAATAAAGACGTAACCCTTAAAAAAGCTTGAGAACGAGGTAAAATACGTTTTATATACTAAAGTAACCTGGGAGCGGAGGACGAACGACAGGTTAATTTCACAATGTCGCCGATGTCAAATGTGGGGCCACGCTACGTCCAACTGTCACAGAACGGCACGCTGTGTAAAATGTGGTGTCTCACATTGGACGAAAGATTGCACCAAAACCATCGAAATCCCTCCCAGGTGCGCTAACTGCAAAGGTGCGCACACCGCCAGCTCAACCCAATGCCCAGTATATATATATATATATATATATATATATATATATATATATATATATATATATATATATATATATATATATATATATATATATATATATATATATATTAGGACCAATCAACTAAAAAACAACGCCGCCGCCGCCCCCAAGCAAAGATTTGTAGATGCCGCCCCCCCCCGCCTCCAACGCCTGGGAGCAGAGGAGACAACAGAACCAAAGCCCACCGAGGGACACAAATACAGGAAATGTCGTACCAGACCAGACGAGGACTGTACGCACTCAACCTCCGATACCCAGACCGACTAACACCTTTAACACCAACTTTAATCACTTCAATATACTTACTCACGAACTGACGGAACTTAACCGACTAACAAATTTAAAAGAAACAATAAAGGCAATTCACCACCTTAATACAATGCTGAAGGCTGTTGCAGAGCCAATGCAGGCAATTACGATCTTACAAGATTTTGCACAAAATGTACTACCTTTATACAATATTCTCAACTAATTGCCTGCTTTGGAACTGCAATGGCCTAATGACTAAGACAAACGAACTGAAACAATACATACAAGACAATAAACTTGACATTATTTTGTTGACAGAGACAAATTTAAAAATAAAGCACAAATTAAAATTTAATAATTTTTTCCTTTACAGGTCCGACAGACTCGGGAGGAGAGGCGGTGGAGTGGCCATCCTTGTGAAGAAGGACGTCCCCCACATCCCTGTCCACCCCATGCGTACCCCTATCGAGAACATAGGAATCGAACTAGGGGATGGTACCACCCTTACGGTGGCCTATAACCCTCCACGAAATCGCATCTCAGAAAATGACTTGGATTTATTATTTACCAAAAACAAAGTCTTAATTGCAGGGGACCTAAATGCCAGGCATGCCGTCTGGAGGAACAGGCGCGGCAATGCCAACGGTACCGTCGTGCATGACTATGCACTCAGGGCAGGTATTGCGGTCGTATCGACCACCACACCAACACACTACCCCGAAAACAACACTACACCTACATACATCGACATTATTTTAAACAAAAACTACCAGCACGACATCCAACCAGTGTCTCGGCCGGAGCTGGGCTCGGACCATAATCCGGTTACTTTCACCCTTCTTGACGTCGACCGGAATGTGCTTGACAGAAATACGTTTGATTATAAAAAGGCCAACTGGGGTAAATTCCAAAATCTTATGAATCAGTACACCGAAATAAACCCAAACATCAATAACAATGCTCAACTCGACTCGGAGATCGAGAAGTTAACCAACAATATTACAAAAGCTCGACGCAAGTCTATTAGACAAATAAAGCAGGGTCCACGTGTGGAATCTACCCCAGTTGACCTTAAAAACCTGATAAACTTCAAAAATAAAATACGCAGAAGATGGCAAGCACATCACCGGCCGATAGACAAAAGGAGACTGAAAGATTTGCAGAACAATGTAACTAGTACAATCGTAGAGCATAAAAACAGAGAATGGAACGAAAAGGTGGCCAAGCTTTCGGTCAAGGACAATTCCCTGTGGGTCATGTCTAAGCTTTTAAAAAGGGATGCTGACAACATCCCTGTTCTCATACAAGACGGTCACGCAGCTTTAACCGACAGGGAAAAAGCCGAGACCATGGCCGGCCACCTTTTCCAGACATATACGTCCCCGCCCAGCGAGACTGAGCACCAGGTGGGCGTCGATGCTGGTCTAACACACATTCCAGCATTCGCACCCATCCCTCCACGCAAACTAGCCAAACTCCTAACATCTCCTAGTACACTGAAAACCCTACTTAAAACACTACCAAATTTAAAAGCCCCAGGTCCCGACACTATCCCAAACTTAATATACAAAAAATGCCCACGGAAAACACTTGTCCAAATTTGTTACATAATAAACGCGTCGATACGCCTACAGTACTTTCCCACAGCGTGGAAAACATCCATAATTGTGCTCTTTTTGAAGCCAGGTAAGGACCCTGTCCTTGCAGCAAGTTACCGGCCGATTTCATTACTCAACACTCTCGGAAAAATCGCCGAAAAAAATCTATTTAATAAACTTAAATAAAATTATTAATAAAGGTAACTTGCTGCCGAACATACAATTTGGCTTCAGAGGAGGGCACAATACCACGCTGTCGTTGTGCAGAGTTGTGCACGACGTCATCGAAGGCTTTAACAAAAAACATTGTACTAAAATGCTGCTCCTGGACATCCAGAGGGCATTCGACACAGTTTGGCATGGAGGTCTCCTGCACAAACTCATACATAAACATAAATTACCCATTTATTTTGTGACTTTAATTAAATCTTATCTCGATGACCGCACCTTCGCGGTCAAAGTTAATCAAACTACATCGAACTTTTACAACGTGAGAGCGGGGGTCCCGCAGGGGACGGTGCTCTCTCCTGTTCTTTTTAACCTATATGTCTCTGATATTCCCACCCATCCTCTAACACAGACAATAATGTACGCCGACGATACTACTATATATTCTCAGTCCTTCTATGCTGAAACCGCAACTACCAAGTTGCGGTATCATTTAACAAACTTATTAAAGTATTACAAGGACTGGAAAATAGTAATAAACGAGACTAAAACAGAGACCATTAATTTCACGAAAAAGTTCACGAACATCAAAACTTTTACTCCACTGACCATCAACAACCGAGTTATTGAGGAGACCAAGGTAGTAAAATACCTGGGTGTGCACTTGGACCAACGACTCTCGTTCAAACCGCATGTGAAAAAACGCTTAACAGGGCCTACATGGCCCTGCACAAATTGTACCCGCTGGTGAACAGGAGGTCACTCCTGGACACCAGCAATAAACTGCTTATTTATAGAACAGTCATAAGGCCAATCTTAACGTTTGGTTGCGTCGTCTGGAATAGGATGTCGAACACACAGTTCGGCCGCCTCCAGACGACGCAAAACAAGTTGCTACGTCTCCTCACTACCTCAAATCGTTACATAAGCACACAACAACTCCACGAGACGGCTAATATGCCATACATTAGAGATTACATAATACAGACGGCCACCAAATTTTTTAGACATAACATTCAAAAATCCACTCTCACCGCGCACATCACCGACATACGCAACTACCACGAATTTCAACATACGCACAGACTAATACACGAAAACTTACCCATATTTTTCGAATAACTATATTTTCAGACACACAATGACGGACATCTCCAATTTCACTATACTTTCCAAAAATCTTTATTTTACCTACTCGTAATCGTAAATTCCCTCGATGACCGCCCTATTGCCTTCTCACCCTATTTTAGACAGACAATCTAAATTTCAATTCTTTTAAGCAGGTTTTTCTTGAGCTTTTTCCTGCATGACCTTTACTAAAACGACATTTTTAATATTTGATCTGGTATTTAATTTTTAATATGCCTTTGGCAAATTATTGATTATGTTTTTCACGCTGTTTGTAGGAAAGCGTCTGACCTACAGCTAACAACAAGAAGATGCCACCTAGCCACATCGGGCCCTACCACCTGGCCAGATGATCGGGGACCCGCCGACACAGGCGGAACATCGATTTTTTCTGCTTTTCGCCCCGGACTTGTCCAGGGCGAGTATACATTGTTAAGCCGATTGGCTAAATATATTTTGTGTTTATTTTGAATGTATTTTTATGTTTATTGTAAGCCGAAATAGGCATCTAATTAAGTTTTTCATAATATATATATATATATAAATATTAAATAAATCTTGCTAAATCTTGCTAAATTGGTTACTCACCGTTTACTATTTTATACGGATCCTATGAACACGAGTTAAGCTTCTCAATGACAGAAGATTTATATGAAAATTATAATTTAAAACGACGAAACGAACTAAGACCTTTTCTCGAACATATTCAGAACAAAATGTTATCAAAAGAACAACGCGTATTAGAGAAAATAAATAAAAACCGAGAACAATCGATAGATCTCAACAAAGAAGACGACATATATATAGAAAATCCTGAAAGACAAAGCAAACATAAACCCGTTTTTCAGAAATCAAAACTCATAGGTCAAAACGGAAATACTATCGCAGTTTGTAATCAAAATAACTTAAGTAATAGAAATATTTCAAAAGTAAAAAGAATAAGAAAAAAAAACATCTTTTCAGATTGGCCATGAGCTCAACCCAAGCACTTCAGGTCAAACCAATCGAAACCGCAGGATTCTACCAAGAACCCCTGGGAACAGCCAAGACACTTAACTTCTACCATAAAATATACTTTTCTTACAACCTAAAAACCATTTATGAATATTTCATAACTATGAAATCCAACACCCTTCAAATTTTAATAAAAAATAAAAACTCAAAAATTACTTTAAATTTACAACTTCAACTTTTATTAAAGGCAAAATTAACAAATATCGAACATAAATTAAATAAATTAATCAATACACCAAGAGCAGAACGATCATTAATTGATGGTTTAGGACATGTTGTACGATTTGTCACAGGAAATCTCGATCAGTCAGATTTAAATGATATAAACAATAACATTAAATTACTATCAGAAAATCAAATAAACATTAATAGAAGAATATCTCAAACCGTAACTTTGTTTTCCAAGATTACAGACAAATTCTATGACTCACTTGAAACCTTAAAAAATTAGTCAAAACCATATTGTTTCAGTCATTGATATATATAATAATCAATTTGAACGGCTATTCTTTTTACAACAACAAAAAGACTCTTTAGAAGCATTTGAAAATCATATAGATATCTTAGTCCGAACTATTACCTTTACAAATAAAGAAATACCCAACTTAGAATTAATTACCTTTAAAGAACTACAAGATATTCAAAATGAATTACTTATAGACTACAATATACATGTTATATAAATATATACCCCCTCAATATACCAAAATAGAAATAGACTAGATAAGTCCGTTGGCACATAATTATGTAAACCTTTAACCCCTAGCTAGTTGCGTAACACACTTAAGTTAATTGCGCAACACACTTATATGTTAAAAGCATTCTATTTTTATTGTAAAGAACTACTTTATAGGGGATCTGCCGACAGATAACTTGAAGCCCTCCCGGCCTTTGCCCTTATATAGCATTACATAATTTTAAGTAACTATATTTGTCACGTACCCACAGGAGGTTCATATAAATAGAACTGAATCATGAAATAGAAAGCATTAGTATTTAGTACGTCATACACGACGCTTCGTAGTTTTAAGTTTGTAACTTTTATACTTAAATTTAATAAAGTTGTAAAAACCACAAGTTCTTCGATATTTTAAATAAATTGTTTTTTAAAAAGTTAAAAGTGTAAAATCACATATAAATATTGGCGCAGTCGGAACGGATTTCAGAACAACGGAAGAACAAGTGTATCATCCTAACTTTTCCTGACATCGGGGCAAGAACACGGAATTAGCCTCACTTCCTCGTGCAGAATAAGAATTGGAGATCGTCCTCACTTCCGTTGGTGGGTTCCAACCCTTTGCTGAAATCAAAGAACACAACACGCATTCTATCTCCTGTGGACTAGGAACTCCTGGAGAAACCCCTGGCAGAAGAAAGAAAGCACTAACACCAATGAAGATTTTTCAATTTTTGTAAGTACAAAAAACATTGAATCATCTTTATTTTATTTTATTTTGTGTACCATTATCTGTAGCACATATAGACAAAACTGTTCTGTTGTACCTAATATTTTATTATTAAAGTAATAAACCAAACAAATCTTAAACAAAAACTTAGTTTAAAGAAAGAGATAAATAATAACAATAATTATACGTGATATAACGTGATATAATGTTATAAAATTTTTAGATCATATATTGCAGCCTGTCATTATTTTAAAGTAAATACTATATAATTTTTTTAATTTTTTTTCTTAAGATAAGTATATTAAATTTAATAAAATGATGCAACCACAACAAGAGCAAAATGAACCCCAGGTTGAACCATACAAACTTTCAGAGATTTTCTCTATTATACCTGAATATGAGGGAGACCAAATCTTTTTAAATACATTTTTAAATGCATGCGACCATGCCCAGCGTATGGCCATGGGCGATCAAAAAACTTTGTTAAACCTGCATATTAAAAATAAGCTTAAAGGTAGGGCCGCACAACTCGTAAATTCACGTAATACGGGAACTTGGTATGAAATTAAGAATCTGCTAAACTCTCACTTCGGAGACCCTCGAGATCTCACGTCTCTAATTAAAGATTTACAAAGAATTAAACAAATACCCGGCGAATCCGCCACAACCTTCTACGCGCGAGTTCAAACACATAATTCTAAAATGCACGCGGCAGTACAAAAATCCAATTTGACTACTGAACAAAAAGCTGCTCAAACTAGTTTATTAGATTCAATGTCGTTAGATACCTTACTCACCGGACTCGAACCTAAATTAGGACAACTAATTAGGGCCAGTAACCCGACAAACATGATAGAAGCCTCAAATCGCATTAGACGCGAATTACAATTATCTTACTTCGAGAATCAAAAATTCGATAACAACCGAGGTAACACACATGCAGCAGGAAAAATAAACACACAATCAATAATTAAATTTTGCAATTTTTGTAAACGCAACGGTCATTTAATCGGCGAATGTCGCCAACGATTATCTCAGATACGCAACTTTCCAAATTCCTCCTATAATCAACAATTTCAAAGAAATTCTCCAAATTATACAAATAATA
The DNA here is from genome assembly GCA_029963845.1 of Rhamnusium bicolor. Taxonomy (NCBI): domain Eukaryota; kingdom Metazoa; phylum Arthropoda; class Insecta; order Coleoptera; family Cerambycidae; genus Rhamnusium; species Rhamnusium bicolor. The sequence continues at coordinate 69,552 of JANEYF010001448.1, read as the reverse complement.
ATAACTCACAAAATTATCCACAAAATACTTACTCACGAAATTTTAATTCACAAAATTATTATCAACAAAACCATAACCCGCGAAACTTTTATCAACAAAGAACACCTCAACAAAATTCGCAACAAAACACTAATCAAAATCGACCTTCAATAATACAGTCGAATCCAAATTTTAGAAACTCAAGCAATCAAAAAACACATCACATTAATTCTCAGTCAGACGATTTTACACCAATAAATTACACGTCTCAAGAAAATGACATCGAACGGGATTTTCAACCAGATCAAAATTTAGATCATCCTCCGATTATTCAGGACGATCAAACAGAAACAATAGATTTACAAGTACAAATGAACGCAATAAATTTGAACGATTACGATCCGAATTTGAACTTCCCAGAGCAGAATTTCATATAAATCGATTATTTACTGTAAATTCAAAAAAATTGTATTACATCAAAGACATTACAAATACTTTTAAATTACTTGTCGATACAGGTGCCGGAATCTCTATTTTTAAAGAACATACTGTACAAAAATTTCCACAAAGAAATCCAGAAAATGTAATTATTCAAGGCGTAACAGATCAAAAAATTTTTATCAATCAGTCTACCTTTATTCCTTTCAAATGCGGAGATCCACATAAAGTGTACATAAACAATTTAGATATAGAATTTGACGGAATCTTAGGCTCAGACTTTTTTAGAGCATTACAATTGTATTATCGATTTAAAAAACAGAAAATTAATTACAAATTTTAAAACTGTTCCATTATTTAAAGCGGACGAAGATAATATTTTAAAACCGCCTAACGTTAATAAACAAGATGTAATAAAAAACCAAATTACAATAGAGCCTAGAGTTGAAAAAAATATTTAAACTAAAATGTAACTTAAATAATACGGAAGCAATTTTAATAGGACAAGAAAAAGAGAAGGTGAGAATTCCGAACGCTTTAATTAAAGTTAATGAAAACGGCGAATTTTTAACGTCAATCTTAAACACTAACGCGATAACAAAAACTATAGAATTTTCGGACATAAAGTTAGAACCAATTACAAATTTCGAGCTCATGTTAAATCTAAATTCAGAAAACAATATCGATCAAACACAACAAATAATCGATAGAGAATCAGAAATAAAAAACCAGTTACGATTAGAGCATCTCAATATAGAAGAACGAGAATCAATTACTAATCTTTGCTTAGAATTTTCGGATATATTCTACCTAGAAGGCGACAATTTAACCTTCACTAATCAAATAAAACATTCAGTAGACACTAACGGTGCAAAACCAGTGTTTACGAAATCATACAGATATCCCCATATTCACAAGCAAGAAGTTAAATCACAAATATCGAAAATGTTAGAACAGGGTATCATTAGACACTCAGTTTCCCCTTGGTCCTCACCTGTATGGGTAGTGCCAAAGAAATTAGACGCCTCAGGTAAACAAAAATGGCGCGTTGTCATAGATTATAGGAAACTCAACGAACTAACGGTCGAAGACAAATATCCTTTGCCTAATATTTCAGACCTCCTAGACCAACTAGGAAAATGCGAATATTTCACCACACTAGATTTGGCATCCGGTTTCCATCAAATTGAAATCGATTCTGATGACATTCCAAAAACGGCTTTTTCCGTAGAAAATGGGCATTACGAATTTGTTCGAATGCCATTCGGTTTAAAAAATGCACCCTCAACATTTCAAAGAGTTATGGACAACATTCTGTTAGGCATTCAAAACGAAAGATGTCTCGTTTACATGGACGACATCATTGTATACTCCCCAACCATCCACGAACATATTTCTCGTTTAACAGAAGTTTTTCGACGACTTCAAAACGCGAATTTAAAAATACAGCCAGACAAGTGCGAATTCTTAAGAAAAGAAGTGGCATACTTAGGACACTTAATCACTCCCGAAGGTGTTAAACCTAATCCAGCAAAAATCGAATGTGTGAAGAATTTCCCACAACCAAAAAACCCTAAAGACATAAAGTCATTTTTAGGACTTACAGGTTATTATAGGCGCTTTATACCAAATTTTGCCAAGACTTCTAAACCTTTAACAAGACTTTTGCAGAAAGACATCCCCTTTAATTTCAATTCTGATTGTCAAAAAGGCTTTCCAAGACCTTAAAAATGCTTTAATTTCCCCACCTATCTTAATATATCCAAACTTTGACGAACCATTCGTCTTAACTACGGATGCTAGCGCATTCGCCATCGGAGCCGTCCTCTCGCAAGGACCCCTAAACCGAGATCTTCCCATCGCCTTTGCTTCTAGGACCTTATGCAGTGCTGAAACGAAATACTCCACCATCGAACGCGAGCTCCTTGCGATCGTTTGGGCCGTGAAACACTTCAGACCATACTTATATGGCAGAAAATTTAAACTGATAACTGACCATCGACCACTAACTTGGCTACTTTCTATTAAAGACCCCGGTAGTCGTCTAGCACGGTGGCGATTAAAACTCGAAGAGTATAGTTACGAAATTCAATATAAACCTGGTAAGATAAATCAGAACGCCGATGCTCTCTCTAGAATAAAAATAAATCATTTTCAAGAATGTTCCCTATTTCACACGAAAACATTAGCTTCAACAAGTGAAGACAATAATGACGAACAAATTGATGCAGAAACATCAGAAATAATTATAAAAGAACTTGAAACTTTTACTAACCTATATAAAACCCAATCATTAATAGACTATTCAAAATTTCAATTTACAAATGACCAACTCTTAAACAAGAATCATAAACATATCGTGACATTCTTTCAAAAAAACAAACTATATGATGTTAACTATAAAATTATCGAAGATATATTCGAGGAAAACCCCGATTTCCACGCTAATAAAATCAACGTAGTCACTAGTAAGACAGTGAAAAATAGAAAATATTACATCATCCCTTTACCTTACAACCCAGACGATGTAATCGAAACACTTTTTGTAACAATTTATAGAGATCAAAATATCTTTAATGATTCTGATACCTATTTCATCGAGAACAATTTAAATTTACCAAGTCTTGAAATTTTGTCAATCATACTAACAGAAAAATACATTAAGCTCACCATATGTCAAAATATAGTAAAAACACCGGATGACGATGAAATAGCAATAATAATCGACGGATACCACACGGGTAAAGCAAATTTGCATAGAGGAATTAACGAGACTATCCGCAGAATTAAAGACAAATACAACTGGAAAGGTGTAACTAAAGACGTAGAAAAATTTATAAAAAACTGCGAAATATGTCAGAAAACAAAAGTACTTAGGAAAAATTTAGACAGTCCGTTAGTAATCACTGAAACTCCTAAAACTCCTTTCGAAAGAATAAATTTAGATATTTTAGAAATACCAACGCGAAATTATGTACTAGTAATCCGCGACGAATTAACTAAATTTACGCAAGCCTATCCGATCCAAGATAAAACTTCTAAATCCATAGTGAATACACTCCTCGTATATTTCCAACATTATGGAACGCCACTACGAATACATTGTGACCACGGAAAAGAATTTAATAATACATTAATTAAAGATTTATGCACCCTATACGACATCAAACTCACGTTTTCAAGCGTCGGTCACCCACAGTCAAATGGATCGACAGAGAGATTCCACGCGACATTATTAGAAATGATCAGGGCTAACAAATCAGAGAACCCCAACGATCACCCACTAACAATCATTCCTTACGCTGTAATATGTTATAATAATTCAGCAAATAAAACTCATGGCTTTACGCCATACGAACTACTCTTTGGGCACAGCTCAAGTCGCCCACCAGAGACGTTATATAACGAAAAAGAAATAATATCTAAGTACATACGAGATTTGAATAACCGCATGTCACATTATTATCAAATCGCACGTTCTAAGACAGACCTTCAGAAACAAAAAGCAAAGACTCGTTTTGACAAGCATGTGTCAGAAAACAAGCAACAATATAAAGTAGGCGACACGGTATATGTAAAAGAGTCACAGATAAAAAACAAATTAGCTAATAAATTTAACGGACCTTTCGAGATCAAAGAAATATTCAAAAAATTCCGCGACGATATACAACCCTCAAACCAAACACACATCCAAAGTAAATTTTGACAGAATGAAACTACACTCTGAAAATTTATTTTCAGGTTCTTCTTGATATTCACGACAGCGAATTCTCAATTTGCAGTCACGCCCATTAGCAATACAATAGGAATATATTACCACGAAGAAGGTTATGTTAAAATCTCTAACGAACAATGGACCCTACTAGTATACAAAGATCTAGAACCCATTATTAAAGCTCTCGATTACAACGATGAACTCTTGAAGGACATTGTATTGACGCTTACCGATAATCACCCTCGCATGGTCAAATTTGCAAATAAACTTAGAGACTCAGTGGGAACGCACGTTAGATCTTTATCACAAATATCACAAGTAATCCATGAAAAAATCTCAGAAATTTACGCAGGAACGAACAGATACAAACGCGGTCTGATAAATGGTGCAGGTTCAATTTGGAAAAGTATCACAGGTAATCTAGATGCTTCTGATGGAGAATATTATGTCAACTGTATAAATAAAATTAATTTCGATGAACGTCATTTAGAAAATCTCATGAAAAATCAAATATCTGTAACCACGTCGGTAATTAAAAGTTTTAACACCACGATACAAAAATTAAAAATTGATGAAGATACTTTTAACAAAGACATTATTCAAATAGAAAAATCTATTCACGAAATCTCAAATGAAATGTGGAACCTCGAAATAAAAGTGAAACTTATTGAATTGTGTGAATCCCTACTAGAAAGTTACACGTTTATAAAAGATAGTCTAGATGATATTTTAAATTCAATCACATTTGCGCGACTAAAAATATTACATAGTTCGATAATAACTCCACAAGATTTAGTCTCTTCTCTACAGAAAATATCACAATCTTTGAATAAAAATAATCTACCACTATCAGTAATACCCTCACAAGTAGCACGATACCTCGACATAATGGAATTACAGGCATTTCAAATGCAATCAAAAATCGTGTTTATTCTAAAAATTCCTTTGGTAGAACCAGAAATGTATAACGTTATATCGTTTATATCCTATACCTATATTAGATAACAGAACAGGTTTGCATCATGTTCTCGCTACAAACCAAAAAATATATAGCGAAAGAAGATGATTCATTGTCATTTGTATCGATACAAGATATTAATAATTGTAAACCATTAATACCAAACACAAAAATATGTACTAGGACATTACCATACCCTATAGATAGCGACGCATTATGCAAAGCTCAAATTTTAAGAAATCCAAACATACTACCCCGTACATGTGAAACAAAAATTATATTTGCAAAAGATTATAATGTACAAAAATTAGAGAAAAATGAATGGTTAATATCTATCTCAGATTCATTACCTATAACAATCAAATGTTTAAACAAAGAAATAAAATCAATAATAGCAAGTGTAAATTCAATATTAAAGTTACAACCAGATTGTAGCGCTTTCATAGGAAGCAGCAGAGTTCGCGCAGAACCCATTGTATATTTTGGAACAAATGTTACTTACACTCGTCAACCTATAACAATACCTTATGCGTGCTGTAAGCACCTACCAGATAAACATGATTTACCTAAGCTAAAACCACTTAAGCTAAGTAGTCTTAATGTAGACGATTTAAATATTGCTAAACATAAGCTTGATCAATATTCAGAAGAATTAGATAAATTAATTAATGAACCTTTTGTAACAAAACATATATCCTGGTTTACTTATGTCACAATTACGGTTATTTTAATTAGTATTACTATGTACATTGTCTGCAAGTGTAAGCGAAGAAGAGGGAACCTTAGAATCGGCATAATCAATTCAGGTGATCTACCACCGCCGCATCCGCCAAAAAATAGAATGGCTAGAGCACTAAGGCAACTATTACCCAAAAGAAGACCCAGCATCAACCCACGAGAGGACACAGATGAAGAAGGTCTAGAATTAAATATAAACTCGAAGAGTTATACTAATTAAATCATTACGATATTATTGTTATTATGTTTAAAAGTTGTAGCATTGTATAGCCCCAACTTTTTTCATAGGGTGGAGCTGTTATATAAATATATACCCCCTCAATATACTAAAATAGAAATAGACTAGATAAGTCCGCTAGATAAGTCCGTTGGCACATAATTATGTAAACCTTTAACCCCTAGCTAGTTGCGTAACACACTTAAGTTAATTGCGCAACACACTTATATGTTAAAAGCATTCTATTTTTATTGTAAAGAACTACTTTATAGGGGATCTGCCGACAGATAACTTTAAGCCCTCCCGGCCTTTGCCCTTATATAGCATTACATAATTTTAAGTAACTATATTTGTCACGTACGCACAGGAGGTTCATATAAATAGAACTGAATCATGAAATAGAAAGCATTAGTATTTAGTACGTCATACACGACGCTTCGTAGTTTTAAGTTTGTAACTTTTATACTTAAATTTAATAAAGTTGTAAAAACCACAAGTTCTTCGATATTTTAAATAAATTGTTTTTTAAAAAGTTAAAAGTGTAAAATCACATATAAAATACATATGCCAAGATTTAGTCAACGCTCATTGTTTACTCAAAAAACAAACAACTTGCGAGTTCGCAGAAACAAAAAACTCAGAAGCCTACAAACTCATTTCGTCTGGAGTACTAACGATATTTTCCAAGCCCAAAGAAGTGATAGAAAAATGTCAAAATATTATATCAAGGCATACACTTCACCTGAACAATATAATAAACTCAGAATGCTCGATTATCATCGACAACAACTTGATTATCACACACCATCAAAATATATAAGTATAAAATTGGACGATGCACGAGCGCTGCCGCTACCAACACCTACATACAAATTACGTCTACTATCATCCCACCTGGATGAAATAACTAAATTAAAAGAAGACCTACAACCATTAGAGAAGGACCTACTACTAAACGACCCAGCCTTCAATGTTACCCATGTGACGAAAACAGCCATTACAACACTCTGTATAATATGTATTATTATTTTTCTATGTATTTTCAGACAAAGAATTAATCAACTCTTTTGTGCAAGGAGACATATATTTCAACTCGACCCAATCGAATTGGAAACAATCCAAACATCATTATCTCTTGACGAGGACGCCAAGAACTAGTGAGGGAGGAATTATATAGTCACAATGACAGGAATTTGTCAGGATCCCAGGGATTGTTATTGTTAATTAATATTGTTTTTAAAGAAATTTCAAACCAATTAAAAGGTTGCATGAATAACAAAAATATTTCGATTAGACACCCATCTCCACCACCAAAACGTTACATATGTAAATGCGCCTGCGCCTGTCAATTGTGTACTTCGTATCAATTGTATCCAAAAAAGGGTAAAACAACAAGGAGTGTTCAATTTGAGGATTTGTCAGACAAGGATGGCGAATATTATGTCACTTATTGAACACTCCTTGTTGTTTACTCTTCTTGCTTCGAATCACTGTTCTGTTTGTCGTATCTTGTCGTTTGTGTCTAGTGTATTTGTAATTTAAGTTATGAGTTGGTATTGGTGAACACAATATATTAGTTCGACAGTATGACCACTACGTGTTTAAACCCGCACAAAACAAATAATAAGCTCACAGATAGGTACATACTAGTTTATTGAAATTTAAAATACTCACTTCTTGACAAAAACTTAAAATGGATAAGTGGTTATTAAAAATAGAAAAACCTGAAGGCAAAGCAACCGGATCTAATACAAAAGCACAGGTAAGTAACATTTAAGTTTAAAATACCTATACTTCATTAACAAACAAATTTTTTAGGAAAAACAAAACCAAACACAAAAAGGAAATTCAAAAAGCGATGATGATATTAGCCACAAAATAATTGATGAAGAGAATTCTCAATGTAGTAGTTCTGAGGCCGTGATTTTCGTAATATTAAAATTTTTACAAATAAAAATCGCACTATTTCTAATTTGTTTTTTTAGGAATCTAGCACTGATAGTACCTTAGAGAAGCCAAGTAAAAAAGATGAAAACTGTAAAACAAAACGATTTCACTGTTTTAATGCTGCGTGGTTAGAAGTTACGGATTTTAAGGACTGGCTTGTGAAGTCAGACAAGGTGAAAAAAAGAAGATATCATTGAGTATGCTGCATGCAAGGTTTGCGATGTAACAATTTTTCCGAATAAAGTTGATATTTTAAGACACGGAAAATCAGAAAGACATTTAAATTTAATTAAGGCTATTCATACCACAAAAAGTTTAGACGAAATGTTAAATAAATCTCACTTTCATAAGGTTAGAAATGCCGAACTTAAATTAGCTGCGGCTGTAGCAGTCAGTAATATTCCATTTCAATTTATGGATATTTTAAGCCCCTTGTGTGGACAAATATTTACTGATAGTAAAATTGCCAAGGGTTTAGCATGTAGAAGAACTAAAACCACTACTTTAATAAAAGAAAATATAGGTAAGCACGCTCAAGATGATTTATGCTCTCTTCTTAGACAACCAGGATTTTTTTTCTCTTATAATGGACGAAACGACTGATGTCGGCGCAATAAAACAATGTGCGTTCACAGTTATTTATTTTTGTAACCTAAATAATAAAGTTATTACGAGATTTTTCGATATAACAGAAGTACCTTCTGGCACGGCAGATGAATTATATAAATGTTTAAGGTCTAACTTGGATAGAAAAAAAAACCGCTAACTAATTTAATCGGATTTGCTAGCGACACCACAAATGTAATGGTTGGATACCATAACTTGATATTTTCATATCTAAAAGTTGATCTGCCGGATATTGCTTTGGTAAAATGTTCCTGTCACCTAATTCATTTGTGTACAAGCAAAGCCTGTCTAGAGCTACCTCGTTGAGTTGAAGACCTTTTAAGAAATATAGGGGCTCATTTCAGTCGTAGCTTTGGTAGACAAGAAAAATTTAAAGAATTTCAAATATTTTTTGGGACTGAGATACACAAAATTCTTCTGCCAAGCCAAACAAGATGGCTCTCACTAGAACAGTGTTGTTCAAGGGTATTAGAGCAATATGAGCCACTTACAGAATATTTTCGTTTATTATGTTTTGAAGATCCTTCTATTACAAACGATCAAATATTTGACACATTAAGTAACAAATATACAAAAATATGTTTAGAATTTATGGCCTATATTCTAAATATGCTAAATGATTTCAATATAATGTTTCAATCAGAAAGCCCTCTTTTGTACAAACTTAAACCGGCAGTAACTGACTTATTAAAAAATATATGCGGGAATTATATGGACTTTGTTAAAGTAAAAACTGTTAATATTTTCCATTTGGACCATAAGAATCCCAGAAATTTTTTACCAAACGAAAAATTATATCTAGGTATACTTGCTCACGAATCTTTACAAGAGCTGAAAAAGGACGCAAATTTTCATCCCAAGATAGTTGATGATTTTTATTCATCCTATTTAAAATTTTACATTAGGCTCACTTCAGAAATTAAAGAGCGCTTTACTTTTGAAGATGAAATTTTCAATATTGTTCATGTTCTGGAACCAAAATACGCGCAAACATATGAGCAGAAATCATTACTGAACGTTCTTCAACGATTTTCATTTTTATACCAAATTGTGGATAGACAAGAATTAGATAACGAGTGGAGAAGTCACGCGTTACTAGTTCATTCTAGTTTAGGGCTAGATTGTAATTTGCAAGCTGAAGAATATTGGGCGAAAGTTTTTAATTTAAAGAATGCTGGCAATTCTGAAATATATAAAAATTTAAAAGCTGTGGTTAGCCTATTGCTAATATTGTCATTCTCAAACGCTAGTGTCGAAAGACTGTTTAGTGACCTTAATAATGTTAAAACAGATTTGAAAAATAGGTTAAAAACTGATACTGTTGCGGCAATATTAGCAACAAAAGACTCCATTAAGCATCAAGGGGGTATACTAAAATTTACACCGATAGATAAGATGATTAAAATGGAGAAAAACGTAAATGTTTCAGTTCAAAGAGTAGATTTTTTAACTTAAATATGTTACACCTGGTACATTCAGTCCTATGATGCAACGTTCCTGTTATTGATAACATTACTTACATTTTGCAACATTAAATTAACGAAAAGCGCGCATACAAAACGCTTCAGACAAAATTTCTTTCTTTTCATAACATATAATGTTAAGTACGTACATGTTCCATCATACCAATCGAAGACATTTCTTTTCTGTTATGACGCCTGTTACCTCAACATAACTGGTTTATGTTATTAATAAGGTAAACGTTGCATCATAGAGCTAATATTACCTATATTTGATAAGTATTTTATTGCTTATTGATGATTTTATTTATTTTGTTACACTTTGTTTTTAACTTTTAAGTTCAAATTCATATTTAATTTTTGTTAAGTACTTAAGTGTATTAATATTAAAATAATTTAAAATAAAAAAAGATGCATTTTTTATTATCCTATTATTTGACAAAAAAATATTAAACTAAAATAATTGTTAGTATGACTCAATTCGATTCATAGCGATTTTCGTTAGTTTTGAGAAAAATTGCCAGGAATTGCCAGGAATGCTCTCATTATTAGCCAGTAATTTTGTCGAGAGCTGTTGGCAACGCTGTCGGCCGGCATTTTGCTGGTGTACGTCTTATGAGCAAGCTGATTTTGAGTGATTTTGCTTCCTTATATCTGTTTCCGTTGTAAGTAACAAAGTTACCCGCCGCTTTTGAATTTTATGGTGAGGAAATATTTATAGGCTTGGTCTTGGTTTTGTGTTGTGCATAAATATTTTATTTTTATAGTTTTTTTAAATTATTTATAGATTAGCTTGAATATATAATAAATATGTCGAATAATTATTATTTCGGACGCCTGAAAAAGAAAGTGTTGGCATGCCAACGCGCCTCAGAAATGTTATTAGAGGATGCTAGGGAGAATGCTCAGGAGAAAAAAAATCATGAACTTCCTTTTAAATTTGCTCGAACTGAAGAAGTCGTATTTGTTGAAAATGTAATAAATTCTGTACCCTGTAATTCTGAAATTAACTTTCAAGCCAGTTGTTCAATTAATAATAATGCAGATAAATTTCAAGATTATATTGAGCCTGTTTGTTCAAATGCTGAATCAGACTCTGATTCTGATTTGTCATATATTTGTGAAAAAAATGAGAGTGTTAATACTTCTAATGAAAACAGTATTGTTTTACCTGTAGGTAGTAATAACTTGTCAGAAACTCTAAATCTTTCAGAAAAACTAACATCTTGGGCTGTGAAAGAAAATATTTCCCAATCCAGTTTAAATAAATTATTAGAAATATTAAAATCTGAAAATGATATATTATCTTTCAAAAATCTGCCGAAGGATTCGAGAACATTGTTACATACCCCAGTAGGTAAAGTAGAAGTTGTGAAATTAGGCTTTGGCCTGTTTTATTATTTCGGTATTTTAAACTCGATTAATAAATTAATTACAAAAAGTAACTATAAGCTTTCCGATAACGCATGTTTTGAATTGGCTGTTAACGTAGATGGTCTATCTATCAGCACTAGTACGTCAAGTTGTTTTTGGCCAATTTTGGCACAAATTAAATCTATAGATGAACTTAAAGATGATGTTATTGTAGTTGCTCTCTTCTTTGGTACTTTAAAACCAGAGAACAGTAATGAATTTTTAAAAGAATTTGTTAAGGAATCTGTTCTTCTAGTAAATAATGGCATTCTTGTTCATAATAAATTTTACAAGTTTAAAATATCCATGTTAATTTGTGATATGCCTGCCAAGTCTTTTTTATTATGTACGAAGGGTCATAATGCATACTTTTCGGGTACGAAATATAAGACCGAAGGTGACTTTGTGAATAATGTTGTCTGCTTTCCAGAATATGAGAATATAAAACAACGTTCCGATATTGAATTTAGGGAGCAAGTAGATGAGGAATATCATTTAGGGGAAACTGTTTTAACAAAATTACCCGATTTTGATATGGTCAGAAACGTTCCACTGGATTATATGCATCTCTTATGTTTAGGTGTCGTGAAAAGACTGTTAGTACATAAAACTTATGGCTGGGTATTTGCTAGACAACCATTCAAGTTTTCATACAGTAACATCAAAAAAATATCTGATTTATTAAGTTCACTAAATAAGTTTATTCCTTCAGAATTTTGTACAAAAACAAGGTCAATCGAGGAATGTAAACGTTATAAAGCAACCGAGTTCAGACTTTTTTTATTATATGTAGGTTCGGTTGTGTTTAAATCGTCATTGAACCCACAATTTTATTCCAATTTTTTAAATCTTCATGTTGCTTCTTTAATAATGTGTAGACAAGAATATCATAAAGATGCCCAAATGTTAAGTTATGCCAATGATTTAATGAAATATTTTGTTAAAAAAACATGTGAAATGTATGGACATGATTTTGTTTCGCATAATGTGCATAACCTTGTGCATTTGGCAGGTGACGTTTCACTCAATGGAAAATTAGATAATTTTAGCGCATTTCCCTTTGAAAATTATATGTCACAGTTGAAAAAAAATGCTTAGAAAAAAGAGAAAAAACCGTTACAGCAAGTAATCAAAAGAATTTCAGAGGATCATTAAGAAAGTTATACCAACTACTAGCAACTCAGCAGTAGAATTATTTCAACAACATTATGAAGGGCCATTGTTACAAAATTTTACTGGCATTTCGCAATATAAAGTTGTGAGAACCAAAAAATATGTATTAAAAACTAGGGAACCAGATTGTTTTGTACAATTACAAAATAACGACATCATTAAAATTGTAAATTTCAATTGTTTTCAAAATGGAAATAACTCAGAAATTAAAATACTAGGATACAAATTTTTAGAACAATCAAATTTTTTCAATTCGCCTTGTGAATCCTCTTTTTTAGGAATATTTGATTTGAATTGTAGCAAAATGAGTACATTAAGCGCATGGACCTTCTCTGAAATTAAATGTAAGTTAGTGTATATGCCATACAGTGCCAATAAAAGTATGGTTTATCCTTTGCTTCATTAATAAAATTTATATAAAGATATCTTACCAGCTATTGATTTTATACCTAGTATAGTTTTTTCCATTTACAGTAGTTTTTTCTCAACATAAATGATTTTTTTTTATATTTGTGATAGATAAGCACAATTTATCCCCTTGCACAATAATCAGATCAGATGCTAGAATCAACTGTAATTGACTAATTCAGGGTACCAGGAAAACCAGGAAATGTCAGGGAATTTAATTTTCTTAGAAAAAGTTAGGGAATATCATATATTTTGCAATAGTCAGGGATTGAAAGACTTTAGATTTGTCACTCTCTTATCTTCAATGTAAAAGAAATTTTGAAAATGGTACTTTTATTTAAAATATAAGAATCGTTCAAAAATATTGCCAGTGTCGCTCTCTTAATGTAATAGGCCAGTATAATGCTCAGTTCTATTAGCATTGTACAATAATTTTTATACATGTTTTTTGTCTGGAAAAGTCGGAGAATTTAATTTGCCAATATTGCTGGGCATCCTGTAATTTTAAATCTAGATTTGAAGTTAACCAATCATAAAATGATCATGCTTCCCATGCTGGATGTACATTGAGTGCAGGGAATTTTATTCAGAGAAGTTGCTGAAAACCCTGTATTTGGTCTGTTCCTGCAATCACCATTCAGACAGAGCGAATTAGATAAGTAAAATTTTTAGCTAGCCATTTACATCCAATTATATTGGCTCTGACTATTTGTGTTTGCTGTAAAAACATACCTTCATACCTATATCTTTTACAATGATCCTGTGCAAAATTCTGCTTGTTTATTTTCCAATTTAGAGCAATGTCCTGGATTGTGGTTCATTTTCTCAAGGACAATTCTGTGGAAGTCGTGCCACAAACGTAGATTATTACAAACACAGATGGCACAAAGGAATGTTTATGGCCACCATTTACAAATAATTCCAAAATAATTCATGCAGTTCATAATAAAGATTCTCCACGATGCGACTGGAAAGTTTATGAAATACATATTTTAGGCTGTTATGGTTGATCTGGTTTTTAAGATGGTATAATATTTTTAAAAGACTACTTTCTTTTAGATAATATTGAAAAAGCACAACAAAAGTGCAATAAAGCACGCGAAACCGATAAACTGTCGTCTACAACAGAATTTGAAGACGAAACAGAACATGAGAAGGCCAGCAGGCATGTAAGAAAACATAAAGAACTTAACAAAGACTATTTATACGACTACTCTCCAGAGATACCAAAATGTCCAAAGACAGTTCTGCTGAATAACCACTTGTAAGTAGAATTAAAAAATAACAAACCATTAATTATTCATGCACTCAGCACATTAATTTTTTATAGTTCTATTAGATAATGAAATAAGGTATTGATTTCATTAGCCAGTTTTTAACCAATTGCTGAATATATATTAAGTTAGAAAGTGCTTCCTGATTTGTCTTGATATATTTATAAAGACACTAGTGTTAATTGCAGATCACAGAAAGAGTACTCTAGTGGGTCTGAATGTAATGATCTAAATAACATTAAAGGAAGAAATATGTAAGTTGATTTTTACAATAAGTGCAAGTATATACAGCACGAGTCCTATGGGGAGAGGGTGGGCTATAAATTTCTCTAGTTTTTTTTTATATTTTTAATGACAACCTATGTTAATTGCAGTTCGCAGAAAGAATACTCTAGTGGGTCTGAATGTAATGATAATCTAAATAACATTAAAGGAAAAACTATGTAAGTTGATTTTATAATAATTGCAAGTATATAGAGGTCCTATGGATCCTATTTTATTTTCGTTTCATTCTTATTTTTACATATACCTATATACTTTTAGGCTTAAAAATAAAGAATACACAGAAGCACGTACAACTCAATACCAGCTTTTAAAAGGTGCAGGTGGGACATAAAAATTTAATTGTGGAACATAGCTTTTAAAATTATGTTTTATAGATACTATTGAGAAAGCAACTCCAATAAATAAACCAACATGTCAAAAATTGTCCACAGGAGAGAACCAAAACAATTTTATTACAGAAGTTGTCACGTCAGGTAATACACTAACATGTACATAAAGTAATTTTTGGTTCATTTACTTACTTACAGATTTTCAAGCTTCCACTCCAGAATAACCGGTACAATTTAATAAAATCTTTCGTGATTTTGTGCAGAAAAGCTGTGGTGAGTGGTTTAGTTCATTTATGGTTGTTTATTATAGAGATTGAAGAAATTGATTTTTGTAGTTTTTACCAGTTTGAAATGTATTTTAAAAATATATATGACTTCTATCTTTTTGGAAGTTAATACATATATAAGAAACTGTCTTTTGTGCATTGAAAAATCCTATTCCTAGGTAGTGATCATAGAGTTGTCTCTGTTGGAAGCAAAACAATTTACTATACAGGGTGAGTTTTAAATTCGTAGTTATATTTTAACCCTCAATATATTTCGTCGAGTACAATCGATTAGCACTGTCAAAAAAAATTTTTTTCGACAAAAAAAAAATTTAATTTCTGATAATTTTTTCGTCCTCCAGCAACTGACATTTTGATGGTCACTGGATATCTCTCTAAACGCCGTCCACAGATATGACGTAACTGAAGGCAGTGTTGCCAGTTCCTCACAATTCTATTTTAAATTAGTACACAACTGGTAATATGTGGTTTGAATTAAATTCTAAACATGAAACAAAATTGAAAATATTCATTTTATAAAGTAGCATCTTTTTTTAAGGAACGGAAGAGCAGATTTGTTTACTTAATACGTGGATAGCATAGAACATTAGCTGGCCGCTAGATCGATTCACTTCTGTTCCGTGAATTTATGGAAGTCTAAGTCTTAAATTATTAATTGCTATCTCATCTACAATAGAATTATTTTTCGCCCAGTTTAGTAAAATGTTAGTAAAATCAACAATAAATTCTGATATTAAAAACTTACACCCTTTTATAAATAAATTAAACCATAAAAAATTCTAATACTGAAACAAATACATAATAAAAAATTGGCATTCTGTACGTACCTAATTGAAAAAAAATTCTCTTCTACATCTACATAAACCGCACACCCAGATACACAGTAAAAATAAATCACTAATAATAATCAAAAATTAAAAACACGCTAATAATAACCATTAAATAATATTATTTTCCGAGAATTGCACTAATCACTAATAAAAATATAGCGTTCCACGTAAGGCCGTTTTCCTTGTCTAGCATTTTCATTGGCTTGAAAATATGCCTTTAACATATTCACCCACTCAGCATTAGACTAATTATTCGCCATTGTTATCACTACTTTTTACCAAACGAATAAATTATAAATAATAAATAATGGTAACACAATAAATAACTTTGAAAAACTTTGATTCATCAAATTTCAAACATGTGATTTCGAACGATGACATACGATGCGCGTATAAATGCATTTGAACACATCTCAGAGTTGTCTCTGCACATGTTAAGATTGTAAAGTTTAGTTGTTTGCCGCCGGCGGCGGTTTGGTAGTGCTAAACTACGGAATGTAGGTTTGTCATTCACAGTTGTATTATCTTGAGTGCAGAACCGGATTGAGTAAGTCGTATCAACTTTTGATACAAAATTCTACTAGAAATCAGAAAATTGTACTAGAATGCTTTTTTGGCAGCATTCGTTTATGAAATAATAATAAAAAAATACAGTATGACCGAAACCCACTCTTACGTAACCAACTTGGAAGAAAACGTATTGTTTTCCTGTAAAATATTGTTAACAGTTGAACTTAATTATTCTGGTGACAAGCAGAATACAATTATGTTACAGAAGGGACAAAGGCCCGCAGAACATAAAAAAAGACAGCAGAAAGAAATGTTTTAAGAGTAGTCCTTCTTTTCCTAAAATAATTTCGTAATCAAATCGAGTATTTTTGCGCTACGAACGCCTTGAAACATGTTTACTAAAAATTAATGCTGATTGCTGATTGGTCGAATACAAATTTCCTGTTCTTCCGTGATTGGTTAAATTAAACTGTTTGCTTATATTTAGAGCACGAAAAAGTGACAAGGCAAAAACAAGTGAATCATGTTACTTTTAAGACGAGCATTAGTTGTTCATTTGTTTATTGAAATACCGCATAGAGGAACAAATTATGATAATGTACTAGGTTTTTGAGAGGTACCAAAAATTATTAAACTGTACTGAATCTAGTACTAGAAATCACTAGTACTAGTGGCAGCACTAATAGATTGGATGAAAACATAAAACTGAACGTGATGTTCACGTGATTAGATCGGACTGCGGAACGCTTCGTTTTCCTATTGGTCTAACGGCAATGAAATCACCTATTTTATTGAATTGTAATCAGGCACGTCGATTTTAAGAGCGAGCATTTGATTTATTTAATTTTTATTTGTCTGTCGTTATTTCTACTGTTTCGTGTCCGGGTTGTTTAAAATACGATACAAAATGTCTAGTACCGACACTGCAGATGAAATGGGAAATAATGTTGACTTAAGTCCACCTAGAAAATGATTAAATATTATTGTAATTCTAAATCCGGTCCTGTTCAGTTCTACTGTATAGAATGCTCTTGTACGTTTGCGCATCAAAATATCTGATGACACCATGGGTGCAGCCATTTTACTTGAACTCGAAATTTCATTCTTTTACTGGTTATTGTTTAGTTTTCTGTGGTTATAGTGCGATTTCTTTCATTATATGAATTTTTTTGCAACTGTCTATTACTACAATAGGATATTTTAATACTTTGTGTAGTGATAATAATATATTTTTATATTAAGTGCATATGCATTTGGTACTAAAAAACATTTGTAAACAATGTGTTGTGCGGTGGAGAGATGTTCTAACGTAAAAAGTTATATATGAAAAAAGTGCCATTGGTTTAGATGCATTTATACCTTGAAAGAGAAGACTTCGCTACAATATTGATGCATTTCCAAATATTGCACATAGAGATATTGTTAATTATTTAGTTTTTGAGTGTAGTGCCTACACAAAGAAAGAATTGTGTGTTTGTGGTTGAGTGAAGGAAATCCTTTAAGGAATTTCCCGCAAGAGAATCATGTTGCAAAGGTAAGAATAAGTTCAATTATATCACTCTCAATATCAGAGATTTCTTCACTGTAATTTATTATAATGGATTGGGTATATTTCCATTTTTAAATTGTACAATACACACAAAAATGTAAATATTTTCAGTTTCCCATTTTGTATTTGTACCAGTATTTCCACAAAAACACAGATATGAAAAATAACAAATTTAATGCTGTAAAAAAATGTAAATCAATCAATGAATCAATAGTGAGAAAAATGTTTTAATTTATAGTTGGATTCTTTAAAACAATTAAATTGAATCCATGGTGTTACAATGTTGTACTTTTCGGGTTGTTACAAGATGTTTAATTTTTGAGTAAAATATTTAATTTCAAAAAGTGAGTTCATTTTGACCGGTGGCTCAGTTAGACGTTATTTAGCTAATATTATTATCTGCGGTTGGATGTTGTTTACAAATAAAGTTGGGTAACTGTTTTTATTTAGAGAATGAACTATGTTACTGATTTGAACTCGTTTTTTCATCTTAATTCTACGAATAAGCTTGATGATGTGATAAGAATCACCTGCAGTCAATGGTGAATCGTGAATTGGTCGCTAATATAATGTACGTAAAAGATAGGTCAGTGTGACTCGCCCATTGACCTGTCAGATCAATGAATCGGCCAAACATAGTTCAATGACTTTCAAACCGATCTATTTATTAATAAATTACAGGATTACTTCAAATTTATATAATCGCATGGTAAGTAACTACTTAAAAAATAATAATCCTTTAAAAAAACGAAATTAAAATTATCGGTAGCATTTTATAAGTTTATTGTTATCGAAAAATTTGGTTTTGGTTGTTTATTCCATACGAAACACTTGAAAGAAATGTTAATTGATACAAAAAAAGGCAAAATTGTACATTTCTTACATTAAAAGGTATTTTAAAATATTTAAAAATTATTTCCAAAGGAACAATTAAGTAGGTAATTATTTCATTCAAAATTATTATGTCCCGGAACGAACTTACTGCTAGATGATAAATTGCATAAGAAATGCAGCAACGCTGCTTCTAGCCACCGCACCATTTCAGATATAATGAAGAATGTTTCTAGTAATCAGCAGTTCCAAAACAATTTCATCTTATTTTTTTGAAAGTCGATAACTCAATTTTACGTGGGAATTATGAGGAAAAAAATGTGTCAGTGGGTTTCTACAGATGTCAAGAATCGGTGGTTTAAATATAACTACGCACTTAAGACTCACCCTGTATGTGCATGTGAAAAATTGTAAATGTTTAATATGTTAAACATGTTAACAAATTAAACATTGATTTGTAATATATTAGGCGTAGGATAAAACTATTAATAGAATGATGTTATTTTCCAGAAACAAGTAATTAAAGAAATATTTTTAATCAAATGTATTGTAAAAGACAATTAGTGGAGATGTTAACGAAAAATAGACAAACAGAAGTTGTCGCAGACAATGAAGCAGATAAAACGGACCTTACACAAGTTATTACTACAAAATTGCCATTAAAATATGATGAAGATTTACAAGAAGTGGAAGAGAAACTAGAAGATGTACAGGTTTTTAATGCATTGGTAAGTTGAATAGTAAATTGGTGTTGTAATTTCAAAAGTTCAATGAATTTTATTTTTTCCATTGTAGTGTATTAGTTTAATGTACATAAGTCAATTTTAAGTTGTATAATAATTCAAAATTCATTGTGAACATTTTAGGTATACATAACATTAAAATTTTCGTCGTTTTAATAAGTATTTAAATATTGTAACATGCACCATGCTTCATTTTTATTATAGTTTTTATTCACTTACACATACTCACGCTCTCACACACACGCATAACACATACGACTCACACCCACCCACACATTGTTTTTTGTAGCAACCCCAAAGAGCAACTAACTGCACCCATGATTTTTATTTTTCATTACATCTTTTGTTTTGGTAAATTTCTTTTAGTCAGCATTTAATGGCTAATTAATAGCACAGTAATTTGAATATACACCTTCGTGACAGTACAGCACACATGCGATAAGACCAGATATTTACTTGTGCAAACTAATGATGTGAATATGACAGAAACTACATATAATGGTTATATTTTATTAGCAAAGCTCTATGAGAAAGATCGACATAATCACATGATTCTTTATCTGAAATAAATTATGTATTTTACAATTACTAAAATTTTTTCATTTATTTTAGGCACAGGAAATGGCACTACTTGGGGAAAATACTGTGAAACATATGACAATAAAACTAATGTATGGAATTTTGTCAAATAAATTAGGAGCATTGTATAGCTGGGAAGGACAGAAAGGAAAAAGGATATTTAAAACTTTAAAGCTGGCATCCCTTGTTATCAGTAAGTTGGCTTACTAAAACATGTATACTATGTCATTAGAACTGGGTAATATCCACATCCATATTTGTGACACTATTCAAATACGCAGTGGTATTAAGACTTTGTTTCATATCGAATTCGTTCGAGACAAAACTTAAGTCTGAAAAGAATGTAACTTTCTCTTGGTTCACTAAAATGTATTACTTTCAAATGTCGTTTCTTGCCAATTTCTTATGAGATTTTTCCATTTACTTGGCAAATTGTCATCAGTGCTAAATTTAAATACAGCTGTTTCCATTTTGAATAATAAAACGTAATAAAATAACAACCTAACTACAAAAAGTCTACCCAGCAAAGGTATTTGAATACCTGGTAATACGAGTACTTTTCCATTCAAAATATCCATATTTTGTATTTGGTATTTGCTTACACTGCACTGTGTCAATTTTATATAATATTTGAATACATTTTTGTTCTATCTAAACCCAACCTGTATACTATTTAGACTTGATTTGTTTTTAGAAATAATACGTATTCAACATAAGGATGCCACTGATTCAGAGATAATAACACGTATATGAAACTGGCATATATGACTACAGGCGAAATTTCGAGAAAATGTAAAAACTAAAAAAATTCAGCAGAGGTAAGGTGCACATTTAAGATGTTTGTAATTATGCTGACAATGTAGGGTGGCCAAAAAAAATATATATGACAAATCCAGACAAAGAACTAATTTTAGTAATTCATAGTTTAATCATTATTATTCTCTTTTATTTTATTTCCTATTAAAACTAAATGTTTTAAATATATGAAGGAAATTTGCTTTTTAATGTTCCAAAAATATTTTTGAAACATTAAAAAAGCAAATTTCCTTCATATATTTAAAATATTTAATAATGTTTCACAAGGAGCCAACCGCAGAATCAGTTCAGTGTATTAAAACTAAATGTATTTGTTGCCAAATTTAATGTTGTTTACCTTGGAATAGTCAAAGGTTTTTAATAAAGCAACTTTTATACTATTTCGAAACTCATAAAGATGTAGAAGTCTTTAAATAATTGATTAGTTCATCCAAAGCAATAGTTATAATAAATATTAAAAAATTTGGGGTCAATTGAAGAAACAAAAATAAATTGAATCATCGATTATCATTAAGATTTTTAATATTATTAAGTTATTGTAGCCAGCTGAGTAAATCATTGATTAACCTTGTTTGTGCAACTCTGCCTTGCGAAGGGAGAATGCAATATCTGTGTATTGAGAAAATTATTACCAAAGTTTTGTACTTTTACATAAAAGAGAATTTTCTATTTCCTATCAAATGAATTGCTCTTTTATTTAGTGTAGTTAACTTTTCACTAATACCTATATATCCAAGTATACTTACTAAAAAAAATCGACAAATAATATATTATGTGTAAATACAATGTTTAATTAGTACTTCAACACTGCATAACATTATGCAAAACAATATACAATGTGCTCTTCATTCAAATGAGAAAAAACAAAATTTTGATTTTTATGCATTAAGAGTAAGATACGGTGTACCGAGTGTCAACAAGATTACTAACCAGGCTGCTGCTTCCATAAAAAAAAGATTTCAATTTGAAATTTTAGGGAAGTATGTAGTTTGTCTAGATGCAGAATTCAAGCACGAAGACATCTGACTGAGAGCCGCCTTTTTCTCATAAATTATCAGAGACAGGTATAGGGTATGATAAATGTTTTAGGCTTAGATTTTCCAGTAGAATCCAAAAATGTGAAAATACACAGGGTGTTCCATTTAAAATGCCAAAAGTTGATATTGTTTTTGGTCAGACTGGAAACGTCGAGATGTTTTGGTGCTTGAATTCCGCATATAAACTACATAACTTCTTAAAATTTCAAATCAATATCTTCCTTTAATTTGTATGCAGCAGCCTTGTTAGTAATCTCTTTGATGCCCGGTATACACTTCGAATTTCCAAACATGGCATTTTTCATTAGCAGGGCATAGTACAGATTTAAAAATACACTATTCACTTTTTGTAGATTTTTGTGTCCACCCTAAATCAGTGTAATGTTTATCTGTTTTTTAGAAATGAAGGTCAGGTGAACTAAATCGGATGTCCAGTTGAAAATAATTTTTTTATATAAAACTTATAGAACAGTCAGTACTAAAACTTTTTGTTTTAAATAAATAGATGCATTGGTCAAATTGTTACGTGTATTATTTTTTATCATAGTTGCCCATATGTAATGAAAGCCACATCGTCAAATAAGTATTCAGAATTGCAAGATATTCCCTTACTTATGGTTGAATAGCTGAATAGCTATATCGGGTGGCACGGACACTAGGAAACCCCCAAACTCTTCTACAATTTTTGAGATTGAAATTTGGAGGAGTGGTCAAATAAACAAAAATTTTGAAATAATTTCAGAACTTAGATATATCTGGAGGAGAACCCAATGCTATATATATAATAATAATAATAATAATAATAATAATAATAATAATAATAATAACAGATAGGAGGGGCCTTACCGGACGGTCCTAACGATGACGACAATGCTATTGCACATGGACGCTTTAAGTGGACGAGGGAACTTCGGGATGACTTGCTGACCTGCCGCGAGAGTAGCGAACCTGAGCGAAGGGGATACATGGCGCGAATGCATGCACTTTGGTGCGAAATGCATCCCGAGCATCGCGCCTTCTCTCAACAACATCTGAGAGATCAAGTATCCTTTCTGCTCAGGACGGGTTACGTAAGGGCACCCCGCCAGCTGGAAGAACTGCCAGCCGCAATCCCACCGCGGCAATTACCAGCTGATGGGGAACATCCTTTAGAGTTCACCGGTGTAGACTTAAGGACGAGGGTTAGCCTTAACACCAGGGCTAACCTAAAGCCACAAGACCTGGCTAGAATGGACGCGGTCATCGATGAGGAAATTCCGGAAGATGTAGACATCTGCCAAATCAACTGTGCCGTGTACAACGCCGCGAAGCAACTCGTCCCCCGTGAGAGGTCAACCAATCACGGGGTCGAGAAAGCCAAGCGGCGTGTACAAAAAATCGAAGGCAAGATACAGTCGGCCAGACAACACGCTTCTCGGATCCAGAGTGTGGTGGAATATAAGACGACTGGTAGAGTTTTTACTCCCAGGATCCGGCGCATAGCTGCCGGATTAAGACGTCAACACCATACTCTAAATCTGACAGTGATGCTTACCATCAAGCAGCACTGTCTAGATAGGATCCGAGCGCTCATGGCGATAAAGAAAACATTGAAGAGGCGGGTGAGGAGTATGGAACAAAACAATTTGTTCCGTACGAATCCTTCCCGCCTCTTTCAAGAGCCACAGCGTGTTGTCGAGAATCCGCCGACTGTAGAAGATGTCGAAACCTTCTGGAAGGGAATCTACGAAACGCCGCGTCCATTCAATAGCGACACTCCATCAATTGCACACTTCGAGGCTCTGTGTCACAGACATCTTG
The DNA here is from genome assembly GCA_029963845.1 of Rhamnusium bicolor. Taxonomy (NCBI): domain Eukaryota; kingdom Metazoa; phylum Arthropoda; class Insecta; order Coleoptera; family Cerambycidae; genus Rhamnusium; species Rhamnusium bicolor. Next base: position 45,609 of record JANEYF010001448.1, on the reverse strand, counting down.
AAGAGCCAGAAGAAGTGTGCCCGGCAATCAGTACGGAGGAAGTCCAACAAGCACTTGTTGGTACCAAGAACTTCGCTGCCCCGGGCCCAGACGGCATTAACAACTGGTGGTGGAAGAAATTTCCTTCCACTCACCGCCGTCTGGCGCGAGTTTTCAACTCATGGTTGAACGAGGGGCAGCAGATTCCGGACTGGTTCGTCGAGGGACGTACTGTGCTTATCCCCAAAAAGGGGGATCTTTCCGACCCGAGGAATTATAGGCCGATCACCTGCCTTAACTCCTGCTACAAGATATTTACACGTATCTTGTATGCTAGGACGCTGAGGTCTGTTGATCCGGTCTTCCAGCAGATACACGAACAGCGTGGTGCCAAGAAGGGCATGGCAGGTTGCAAGGACAGCCTGCTGATAGACCGCTGTATTACACAGGATTCTGTGCAATACAAGCGGAATCTATCGATGGCCTGGATTGATTACCGCAAGGCATTTGATACAACATCGCATGAGCTGTTGTTGTACTTGCTCGAATGTCTTGCGGTACCAGCACCACTAGTGAGATGCATAGAACAGCTGCTACCGCTCTGGAAGACCCGCTTCACCATAACATCAGGTGCACAGCGGGTCACGACAGGGCAGGTGGCATTTAGGAGAGGAGTTTTCCAGGGTGACTCCCTGAGTCCTCTCCTCTTCTGCATCTCACTGCTGCCGTTGTCTGTTGGGCTCGCCAAACCCGCGGATATCAATGTGGGCCACCCAGCGACCGGAGGCATAAGGTCACCCATCTATTTTATATGGATGACCTTAAACTTTATGCCTCCGGAGAGCGCGAACTACAAAACGCTCTTAGGGTGGTCGAAGAATATACGCGGGCAATTGGTATGGAGTTCGGGTTGGATAAATGTGCAGTCGTCCACCTCAAGAGAGGACGATGCGGGGAATTCCCTGAAGATGCGCAGCTCGCAGACGGAAGCATCCTAAGACATCTGGATGCCGGAGAGACCTATACATACCTGGGTGTGCAACAAAGGCACATCCAAGATGTAACACTAATAAAGGATTCTCTCCGCGGCAAGTACAGACACCGCCTCCGAAAGATTTGGTCTTCCGAACTTTCGGGGAAGAACAAGGTGTCTGCAACTAATATGCTTGCCGTTCCGATTCTGCTCTACTCCTTCGGAGTAGTAAAGTGGAGGGTAGATGAGCTGCGCCAATTAGACAGAGATACCCGCAAGATGATGAATATTCACAGAAGTATTCATCCTAGATCGTCCGTTCCTCGTGTGTACCTCCCACGTCAACGGGGGGGCCGAGGACTCTTGAGCCTGGAGTGTACGCATGGCAGAGTAGTACTGAGTATGGCATGTAACATACTCAGGAGCTCAGATCCCCTCTTGCGGTTCGTAAAACATCACGAAACTGTAGGAGTGGGAGCAGGATTGTTCAAGGCAGCAAAAAGAGCCGCAGATGAACTCGGTCTCGCATTTGACATCAGGCGAGGAGGCCGGCGAGGTGCTGATGTTGAGTCAGTCACCGAACTTCAGCCAAATCGTCTGAAAGCCCGAATTAGAGCTGCCGAACAGGAAAATCTGTTTCGGCAGCACGTCGATAAACCCCAGCATGGTGTCTTCTATAAGAACATAGAAACACTGGGTTTATCGACCAGGCTGACCTTCGCCTTTCTAAGGTCAGCAGGGCTTAAGTCGGAGACCGAGGGATTCATTATGGCCTGCCAAGATGGTGTTATCAACACCTTGGTCTACCGTAGCCGCGTGTGGCGTGTAGAGGTTCCTGATATCAACTGCAGGACCTGCCATCAGGCGCCGGAATCGCTCATGCATTTACTTTCTGCATGCCCCATATATGCGATTTCGGCCTACATCCACCGACATAACGCGGCCTTACGAGTGCTATACTACCATCTACGGCACTCGTACGGGGTAGACCAGACACCAGTGCTGCCTTACGTCCCCGGAGATATTGAGTCCGTTGTCGAGAACGAGAAATGCCGGATTTACTGGAACTACTCGTTCCCGACTGTCAGGCTAATCCAAGCCAACAAGCCTGACATAGTCCTCCTCGACCATCAACTCAAGGTGATGTATGTTATCGAGTTCTCCGCACCTGCTGAGAAAAACATCACCTTGAAGGAGGAGGAGAAACGGACCAAATATCGCGATCTCCGGTACGAGCTCCAAGTGCTGTACCCAGGCTACTCGGTCAAAATGGTCGTCCTTATTATCGGTGTACTCGGAGGGATAAAGCCTACGCTGCTCTCGGAACTGAAGATCATACCGGCCTGCCAAAAACCAGCCGAGTGGCTGGCAGGTCAAATGCAGAAGGCGGTCATTCTGGGTTCTCTCCGTCTACTTAGGGCACACGATTCTGGTATCTACAGTCACTAACCCTGCGGGATGCGGGGAGTGGCTGTAGTTGATGCGCCGGCGCGACTCCGTGAGGCGTCGGAGGCCACGGGAGGACTGACCGGCATCGGGAAACCGAAAAAAAAAAAAAAAAAAAATAATAATAATATTGGGGAAAGCCAAGCGGCGTGTACAAAAAATCGAAGGCAAGATACAGTCGGCCAGACAACACGCTTCTCGGATCCAGAGTGTGGTGGAATATAAGACGACTGGTAGAGTTTTTACTCCCAGGATCCGGCGCATAGCTGCCGGATTAAGACGTCAACACCATACTCTAAATCTGACAGTGATGCTTACCATCAAGCAGCACTGTCTAGATAGAATCCGAGCGCTCATGGCGATAAAGAAAACATTGAAGAGGCGGGTGAGGAGTATGGAACAAAACAATTTGTTCCGTACGAATCCATCCCGCCTCTTTCAAGAGCCACAGCGTGTTGTCGAGAATCCGCCGACTGTAGAAGATGTCGAAACCCTCTGGAAGGGAATCTACGAAACGACGCGTCCATTCAATAGCGACACTCCATCAATTGCACACTTCGAGGCTCTGTGTCACAGACATCTTGAAGAGCCAGAAGAAGTGTGCCCGGCAATCAGTACGGAGGAAGTCCAACAAGCACTTGTTGGTACCAAGAACTTCGCTGCCCCGGGCCCAGACGGCATTAACAACTGGTGGTGGAAGAAATTTCCTTCCACTCACCGCCGTCTGGCGCGAGTTTTCAACTCATGGTTGAACGAGGGGCAGCAGATTCCGGACTGGTTTGTCGAGGGACGTACTGTGCTTATCCCCAAAAAGGGGGATCTTTCCGACCCGAGGAATTATAGGCCGATCACTTGCCTTAACTCCTGCTACAAGATATTTACACGTATCTTGTATGCTAGGACGCTGAGGTCTGTTGATCCGGTCTTCCAGCAGATACACGAACAGCGTGGTGCCAAGAAGGGCATGGCAGGTTGCAAGGACAGCCTGCTGATAGACCGCTGTGTTACACAGGATTCTGTGCAATACAAGCGGAATCTATCGATGGCCTGGATTGATTACCGCAAGGCATTTGATACAACATCACATGAGCTATTGTTGTACTTGCTCAAATGTCTTGCAGTACCAGCACCACTAGTGAGATGCATAGAACAGCTGCTGCCGCTCTGGAAGACCCGCTTCACCATAACATCAGGTGCACAGCGGGTCACGACAGAGCAGGTGGCATTTAGGAGAGGAGTTTTCCAGGGTGACTCCCTGAGTCCTCTCCTCTTCTGCATCTCACTGCTGCCGTTGTCTGTTGGGCTCCGCCAAACCCGCGGATATCAATGTGGGCCACCCAGCGACCGGAGGCATAAGGTCACCCATCTATTTTATATGGATGACCTTAAACTTTATGCCTCCGGAGAGCGTGAACTACAAAACGCTCTTAGGGTGGTCGAAGAATATACGCGGGCAATTGGTATGGAGTTCGGGTTGGACAAATGTGCAGTCGTCCACCTCAAGAGAGGACGATGCGGGGAATTCTCTGATGATGCGCAGCTCGCAGACGGAAGCATCCTAAGACATCTGGATGCCGGAGAGACCTATACATACCTGGGTGTGCAACAAAGGCACATCCAAGATGTGACACAAATAAAGGATTCTCTCCGCGGCAAGTACAGACACCGCCTCCGAAAGATTTGGTCTTCCGAACTTTCGGGGAAGAACAAGGTGTCTGCAACTAATATGCTTGCCGTTCCGATTCTGCTCTACTCCTTCGGAGTAGTAAAGTGGAGGGTAGATGAGCTGCGCCAATTAGACAGAGATACCCGCAAGATGATGAATATTCACAGAAGTATTCATCCTAGATCGTCCGTTCCTCGTGTGTACCTCCCACGTCAACGGGGGGGCCGAGGACTCTTGAGCCTGGAGTGTACGCATGGCAGAGTAGTACTGAGTATGGCATGTAACATACTCAGGAGCTCAGATCCCCTCTTGCGGTTCGTAAAACATCACGAAACTGTAGGAGTGGGAGCAGGATTATTCAAGGCAGCAAAAAGAGCCGCAGATGAACTCGGTCTCGCATTTGACATCAGGCGAGGAGGCCGGCGAGGTGCTGATGTTGAGTCAGTCACCGAACTTCAGCCAAATCGTCTGAAAGCCCGAATAAGAGCTGCCGAACAGGAAAATCTGTTTCGGCAGCACGTCGATAAACCCCAGCATGGTGTCTTCTATAAGAACATAGAAACACTGGGTTTATCGACCAGGCTGACCTTCGCCTTTCTAAGGTCAGCAGGGCTTAAGTCGGAGACCGAGGGATTCATTATGGCCTGCCAAGATGGTGTTATCAACACCTTGGTCTACCGTAGCCGCGTGTGGCGTGTAGAGGTTCCTGATATCAACTGCAGGACCTGCCATCAGGCGCCGGAATCGCTCATGCACTTACTTTCTGCATGCCCCATATATGCGATTTCGGCCTACATCCACCGACATAACGCGGCTTTACGAGTGCTATACTACCATCTACGGCACTCGTACGGGGTAGACCAGACACCAGTGCTGCCTTACGTCCCCGGAGATATTGAGTCCGTTGTCGAGAACGAGAAATGCCGGATTTACTGGAACTACTCGTTCCCGACTGTCAGGCTAATCCAAGCCAACAAGCCTGACATAGTCCTCCTCGACCATCAACTCAAGGTGATGTATGTTATCGAGTTCTCGGCACCTGCGGAGAAAAACATCACCTTGAAGGAGGAGGAGAAACGGACCAAATATCGCGATCTCCGGTACGAGCTCCAAGTGCTGTACCCAGGCTACTCGGTCAAAATGGTCGTCCTTATTATCGGTGTACTCGGAGGGATAAAGCCTACGCTGCTCTCGGAACTGAAGATCATACCGGCCTGCCAAAAACCAGCCGAGTGGCTGGCAGGTCAAATGCAGAAGGCGGTCATTCTGGGTTCTCTCCGTCTGCTTAGGGCACACGATTCTGGTATCTACAGTCACTAACCCTGCGGGATGTGGGGAGTGGCTGTAGTTGATGCGCCGGCGCGACTCCCGTGAGGCGTCGGAGGCCACGGGAGGACTGACCGGCATCGGATATTCCGAAAAAAAAAAAAAAAAAAAAAAAAAAAAAAAAAAAAAAAAAAATAATATTGGGAGCCTGCTGATAGACCGCTGTATTACACAGGATTCTGTGCAATACAAGCGGAATCTATCGATGGCCTGGATTGACTACCGCAAGGCATTTGATACAACATCGCACGAGCTATTGTTGCACTTGCTCGAATGTCTTGCGGTACCAGCACCACTAGTGAGATGCATAGAACGGCTGCTGCCACTCTGGAAGACTCGCTTCACCATAACATCAGGTGCACAGCGGGTCACGACAGAGCAGGTGGCATTTAGGAGGGGAGTTTTCCAGGGCGACTCCCTGAGTCCTCTCCTCTTCTGCATCTCACTGCTACCGTTGTCTGCTGGACTCCGCCAAACCCGCGGGTATCAATGTGGACCACCCAGCGATCGGAGGCATAAGGTCACCCATCTATTTTATATGGATGATCTTAAACTTTATGCCTCCGGAGAGCGCGAACTACAAAACGCTCCTAGGGTGGTCGAAGAATATACGCGGGCAATTGGTATGGAGTTCGGGTTGGACAAATGTGCAGTCGTCCACCTCAAGAGAGGACGATGCGGGGAATTCCCTGAAGACGCGCAGCTCGCAGACGGAAGCATCCTAAGACATCTGGATGCCGGAGAGACCTATACATACCTGGGTGTGCAACAAAGGCACATCCAGGATGTAACACAAATAAAGGAGTCTCTCCGCGGCAAGTACAGGCACCGCCTCCGAAAGATTTGGTCTTCCGAACTTTCGGGGAAGAATAAGGTGTCTGCAACTAATATGCTTGCCGTTCCGATTCTGCTCTACTCCTTCGGAGTAGTAAAGTGGAGGGTAGATGAGCTGCGCCAATTAGACAGAGATACCCGCAAGATGATGAATATTCACAGAAGTATTCATCCTAGATCGTCCGTTCCTCGTGTGTACCTCCCACGTCAACGGGGGGGGCCGAGGACTCTTGAGCCTGGAGTGTACGCATGGCAGAGTGGTACTGAGTATGGCATGTAACATCCTCAGGAGCTCAGATCCCCTCTTGCGGTTTGTGAAACATCACGAAACTGTAGGAGTGGGAGCAGGATTGTTTAAGGCAGCAAAAGAGCCGCAGATGAACTTGGTCTCACATTTGACATCAGGCGAGGTGGCCGGCGAGGTGCTGATGTTGAATCAGTCACCGAACTTCAGCCAAATCGTCTGAAAGCCCGAATCAGAGCTGCCGAACAGGAAAATCTGTTTCGGCAGCACGTCGATAAACCCCAGCATGGTGTCTTCTATAAGAACATAGAAACACTGGGTTTATCGACCAGGCTGACCTTCGCCTTTCTAAGGTCAGCAGGGCTTAAGTCGGAGACCGAGGGATTCATTATGGCCTGCCAAGATGGTGTTATCAACACCTTGGTCTACCGTAGCCGCGTGTGGCGTGTAGAGGTTCCTGATATCAACTGCAGGACCTGCCATCAGGCGCCGGAATCGCTCATGCATTTACTATCTGCATGCCCCATATATGCGATTTCGGCCTACATCCACCGGCATAACGCGGCGTTACGAGTGCTGTACTACCATCTAAGGCACTCGTACGGGGTAGACCAGACACCAGTGCTGCCTTACGTCCCCGGAGATATTGAGTCCGTTGTCGAGAACGAGAAATGCCGGATTTACTGGAACTACTCGTTCCCGACTGTCAGGCTAATTCAAGCCAACAAGCCTGACATAGTTCTCCTCGACCATCAACTCAAGGTGATGTATGTCATCGAGTTCTCGGCGCCAGCGGAGAAAAACATCACCTTGAAGGAGGAGGAGAAACGGACCAAATATCGCGATCTCCGGTACGAGCTCCAAGTGTTGTACCCAGGCTACTCAGTAAAAATGGTCGTCCTTATAATCGGTGTACTCGGAGGGATAAAGCCTACGCTGCTCTCGGAATTGAAGATCATACCGGCCTGCCAAAAACCAGCCGAGTGGCTGGCAGGTCAAATGCAGAAGGCGGTCATTCTGGGTTCTCTCCGTCTGCTTAGGGCACACGATTCTGGTATCTACAGTCACTAACCCTGCGGGATGTGGGGAGTGGCTGTAGTTGATGCGCCGGCGCGACTCCCGTGAGGCGTCGGAGGCCACGGGAGGACTGACCGGCATCGGGAAACCGAAAAAAAAAAAAAAAAAAAAAAAAAAAAATATTGGGAGATATTGAGTCCGTTGTCGCGAACGAGAAATGCCGGATTTACTGGAACTACTCGTTCCCGACTGTCAGGCTAATCCAAGCCAACAAGCCTGACATAGTCCTCCTCGACCATCAACTCAAGGTGATGTATGTTATCGAGTTCTCGGCACCTGCTGAGAAAAACATCACCTTGAAGGAGGAGGAGAAACGGACCAAATATCGCGATCTCCGGTACGAGCTCCAAGTGCTGTACCCAGGCTACTCGGTCAAAATGGTCGTCCTTATAATCGGTGTACTCGGAGGGATAAAGCCTACGCTGCTCTCGGAACTGAAGATCATACCAGCCTGCCAAAAACCAGCCGAGTGGCTGGCAGGCCAAATGCAGAAGGCGGTCATTCTGGGTTCTCTCCGTCTGCTTAGGGCACACGATTCTGGTATCTACAGTCACTAACCCTGCGGGATGCGGGGAGTGGCTGTAGTTGATGCGCCGGCGCGACTCCCGTGAGGCGTCGGAGGCCACGGGAGGACTGACCGGCATCGGGAAACCGAAAAAAAAATAATATTGGGTGCAAAGGACCGGCAACCTCCACGTTGGTGCACCCTGGACGGGCAGAGGCAACTCTGCCTGACTAATGCCGGCCGGGAGTACCAGGGCTAACTACCCTGGTACTCTTTTTTGCTATGGTTCCATATAACCTTAGAAGGGCCCCTCACATTCGACCTCAGTCGGATGGAGGTCAAGGACAGATGGGAGGGGCCTTACCGGACGGTCCTAACGATGATGACAATGCGATTGTACATGGACGCTTTAAGTGGACGAGGGAACTTCGGGATGACTTACTGACCTGCCGCGAGAGTAGCGAACCTGAGCGAAGGGGATACATAGCGCGATTGCATGCACTTTGGTGCGAAATGCATCCAGAGCATCGCGCCTTCTCTCAACAACATCTGAGAGATCAAGTATCCTTTCTGCTCAGGACAGGTTATGTAAGGGCACCCCGTCAGCCGGAAGAACTGCCAGCCGCAGTCCCACCGCGGCAATTATTAGCTGATGGGGAACATCCTTTAGAGTTCACCGATGTAGACTTAAGGACGAGGGTTAGCCTTAACACCAGGGCTAACCTAAAGCCACAAGACCTAGCTAGAATGGACGAGGTCATCGATGAGGAAATTCCGGAAGATGCCGACATCTGGCAAATCAACAGTGCCGTGTACAACGCCGCGAAGCAACTCGTCCCCCGTGAGAGGTCAACCAATCACGGGGTCGAGAAAGCCAAGCGGCGTGTACAGAATATCGAGGGCAAGATACAGTCGGCCAGACAACACGCTTCTCGGATCCAGAGTGTGGTGGAATATAAGACAACTGGTAGAGTTTTTACTCCCAGAATCCGGCGCATAGCAGCCGGATTAAGACGTCAACACCATACTCTAAATCTGACAGTGATGCTTACCATCAAGCAGCACTGTCTAGATAGGATCCGAGCGCTCATGGCGATAAAGAAAACATTGAAGAGGCGGGTGAGGAGTATGGAACAAAACAATTTGTTCCGTACGAATCCTTCCCGCCTATTTCAAGAGCCACAGCGTGTTGTAGATAATCCGCCGACTGTAGAAGATGTCGAAACCTTCTGGAAGGGAATCTACGAAACGACGCGTCCATTCAATAGCGACACTCCAGCAATTGCACTTCGAGGCTCTGTGTCACAGACATCGTGAAGAGCCAGATGAAGTGTGCCCGGCAATCAGTACGGAGGAAGTCCAGCAAGCACTTGTTGGCACCAAGAACTTCGCTGCCCCGGGCCCAGACGGCATTAACAACTGGTGGTGGAAGAAATTTCCGTCCACTCACCGCCGTCTGGCGCGAGTTTTCAACTCATGGTTGAACGAGGGGCAGCAGATTCCGGACTGGTTTGTCGAGGGACGTACTGTGCTTATCCCCAAAAAGGGGATCTTTCCGACCCGAGGAATTATAGGCCGATCACTTGCCTCAACTCCTGCTACAAGATATTTACACGTATCTTGTATGCAAGGACACTGAGGTCTGTTGATACGGTCTTCCAGCAGATACATGAACAGCGTGGTGCCAAGAAGGGCATGGCAGGTTGCAAGGACAGCCTGCTGATAGACCGCTGTATTACACAGGATTCTGTGCAATACAAGCGGAATCTATCGATGGCCTGGATTGACTACCGCAAGGCATTTGATACAACATCGCACGAGCTATTGTTGCACTTGCTCGATTGTCTTGCGGTACCAGCACCACTAGTGAGATGCATAGAACAGCTGCTGCCACTCTGGAAGACTCGCTTCACCATAACATCAGGTGCACAGCGGGTCACGACAGAGCAGGTGGCATTTAGGAGGGGAGTTTTCCAGGGCGACTCCCTGAGTCCTCTCCTCTTCTGCATCTCACTGCTATCGTTGTCTGCTGGGCTCCGCCAAACCCGCGGGTATCAATGTGGACCACCCAGCGACCGGAGGCATAAGGTCACCCATCTGTTTTATATGGATGATCTTAAACTTTATGCCTCCGGAGAGCGCGAACTACAAAACGCTCTTAGGGTGGTCGAAGAATATACGCGGGCAATTGGTATGGAGTTCGGGTTGGACAAATGTGCAGTCGTCCACCTCAAGAGAGGACGATGCGGGGAATTCTCTGAAAATGCGCAGCTCGCAGACGGAAGCATCCTAAGACATCTGGATGCCGGAGAGACCTATACATACCTGGGTGTGCAACAAAGGCACATCCAAGATGTAATACAAATAAAGGATTCTCTCCGCGGCAAGTACAGACACCGCCTCCGAAAGATTTGGTCTTCCGAACTTTCGGGGAAGAACAAGGTGTCTGCTACTAATATGCTTGCCGTTCCGATTCTGCTCTACTCCTTCGGAGTAGTAAAGTGGAGGGTAGATGAGCTGCGCCAATTAGACAGAGATACCCGCAAGATGATGAATATTCACAGAAGTATTCATCCTAGATCGTCCGTTCCTCGTGTGTACCTCCCACGTCAACGGGGGGGCCGAGGACTCTTGAGCCTGGAGTGTACGCATGGCAGAGTAGTACTGAGTATGGCATGTAACATACTCAGGAGCTCAGATCCCCTCTTGCGGTTCGTAAAACATCACGAAACTGTAGGAGTGGGAGCAGGATTGTTCAAGGCAGCAAAAAGAGCCGCAGATGAACTCGGCCTCGCATTTGACATCAGGCGAGGAGGCCGGCGAGGTGCTGATGTTGCGTCAGTCACCGAACTTCAGCCAAATCGTCTGAAAGCCCGAATTAGAGCTGCCGAGCAGGAAAATCTGTTTCGGCAGCACGTCGATAAACCCCAGCATGGTGTCTTCTATAAAAACATAGAAACACTGGGTTTATCGACCAGGCTGACCTTCGCCTTTCTAAGGTCAGCAGGGCTTAAGTCGGAGACCGAGGGATTCATTATGGCCTGCCAAGATGGTGTTATCAACACCTTGGTCTACCGTAGCCGCGTGTGGCGTGTAGAGGTTCCTGATATCAACTGCAGGACCTGCCATCAGGCGCCGGAATCGCTCATGCACTTACTTTCTGCATGTCCCATATATGCGATTTCGGCCTACATCCACCGACATAACGCGGCTTTACGAGTGCTATACTACCATCTAAGGCACTCGTACGGGGTAGACCAGACACCAGTGCTGCCTTACGTCCCCGGAGATATTGAGTCCGGATTTACTGGAACTACTCGTTCCCGACTGTCAGGCTAATCCAAGCCAACAAGCCTGACATAGTCCTCCTCGACCATCAACTCAAGGTGATGTATGTTATCGAGTTCTCGGCACCTGCTGAGAAAAACATCACCTTGAAGGAGGAGGAGAAACGGACCAAATATCGCGATCTCCGGTACGAGCTCCAAGTGCTGTACCCAGGCTACTCGGTCAAAATGGTCGTCCTTATAATCGGTGTACTCGGAGGGATAAAGCCTACGCTGCTCTCGGAACTGAAGATCATACCAGCCTGCCAAAAAACCAGCCGAGTGGCTGGCAGGCCAAATGCAGAAGGCGGTCATTCTGGGTTCTCTCCGTCTGCTTAGGGCACACGATTCTGGTATCTACAGTCACTAACCCTGCGGGATGCGGGGAGTGGCTGTAGTTGATGCGTCGGCGCGACTCCCGTGAGGCGTCGGAGGCCACGGGAGGACTGACCGGCATCGGGAAACCGAAAAAAAAAAAAATCATTTGTTTATCTAAAGAAGATAGTAAATACAATTAATACACATAGTGACATAGTAGACGTATGGTTTCAACAAGACAGAATAATATAATAATACAAAAAAAGATACAATAGTAAATAAAAACATCATTAAAAATATCTTAACTAAACAAAAATTGCATTGAGAACAACTTAACTACTCGTAGGGTACTAAGAAGTATTTTTCTTTAAATATAAAAGTTGAGATTTAAATTGTTGAACAGTTTTACTGGCCTTAATTTCATGAGGAAGAGAATTGAACTGTACAATTCTCTTGTGGAACAAACTTTTCATAGTACTACCCTTAGTTGTTCTTTTTACATAAAAATTATTTGTAATTGTCGTACGAGTATTACGTAGGTGTACCTCAGTAACAGGCAATAACTGTCGTACTAGATGGTCCGGTAAAATATTATTAATCATCTTAAAAATAAAAGTCATAGTTTGGAAGTAAAGAAATTATTCAATGTTAAGCCAGTTCAATGTATCTAGCATCCTTTGACTACTTGAGAACCTGTGGAATCTTAATATTACTCGCATTGCCTTATTTTGAAGAATCTGCAACCTACTAAAATTTGTACAACTTACATATAACACTGAACTGCAATAGAGAAAGTGAGGCAATATTAGTGTATTATAAATTGTTAACTTTGTGGACATTAATATAAAAGGAGCAACTCTACTGAAAAATCCTATCTTTTTTGCCAATTTTTTTTTACATGTATTCAATTTCAATTCCCGATCAATTACTAGACCTAAGTATTTTATTTCCTGAACAAGCTCAACTTTTTCATTATTTATTAGAATATCAAGATTTAAACTGATAAATTTGTTGTACAAATAATTATTACCCACAAACATACATTTAGATTTCAATTCATTTACCTTAAGTTTATTGATTTTAAATTTTTCTGTCAAAACCTTTAATTCTAAGTTTACAGTAGCTACCATCTCTTCAAAATTAGTATTTTCATAATAGATAAGGGTGTCGTCAGCAAATAGATGGATTTTACATTTCCTCAACACATTTCCAAGGTCATTTATATAGAGAATAAATAATAAGGGACCAAGAACACTGCCTTGAGGGACTCCAAAGTTATTTAGTATTTGCTTAGATAAATTCCCATTCAATTTTGTTATTTGGTACCTATTAGTTATATAACTTTCAATCCAACTTAAGACGGTGTGATCAAATCCGTATCTTTTTTAGCTTTAATAGTAGTATTTTACGGTCGATTGTTTCAAAAGCTCGCATAAGATCTACGAAAACAGCGCAAATTCCGACCCCTGCTTTATCCAACGACTCCTTCCACTCAGAAATCACTAATTGTAATGCCGTTTCACACGAATGTTTTCCGCGAAAACCCGATTGGTATGTACATAGGATGTTATTTGAATTTATGTAACTAATTACTTGATTGTAAACTACTAATTCCAAAATTTTTTCGCAAAATGGCAACATATTTACTGGTCTCAACTGCTCAGCTAAATTTGTATTAGGTAATTTTGGTATTGGTACCACTACAGATTTTTTATAACATTCAGGCATAACACCCTTTTCTAAACTTAAATTAATCAGATTTAGAAAAGGATAGCCTAGTATATGGAACAGATTTTTCATAACATCAAGACCGATTTCATCAGTGCTATATTTTTTCTTTGATTGTTAATTACTTTTCTCAGATCTTGTAATGTTATTACACAAAACGATGTCATTGTACAGTTTACAACCGGTATAGTGTCAGTGATTCTATCAATATCTACATGAAGTGTTCCTATGCTAATAACAATACTTTCAATACTACCTACGTAATACTGATTCAATACGTCCGCTATATTGGCATTATGTATTACTCCATCGCAATTCAAACTTTGAAAGCTATGTTCACCTTTCTTATTTCCAACTATGTCTTTTAAGTTTTTCCACATTAACTTCGGATTTGCTTTATTTTCGTCAATATTTCTTTCATAAAATACTGTTTTTGCTTCCTTTATAACTTTTATAGTATTATTTCTAGCGTGCTTATAGTTATTCCAATCTTCATTCTCATCTGTAAATACAAATCTTTGATATGCCTTATTTCTGTTGTCAATTGCTTCCCTACAGTTTCTATTGAAACATCTGTTTTCAGCTGATTTTAATTTTACAATTTTTTTAGGCGCTACAACATCTAATGAATCTAATATATTAGTTACAAAAGTCTGACCTACTACGTTTACATTTGTACATGAATATGCCCACTCTTTTTCAATGAACAAATTCGTCATTTCGTTAAAATTAATTCGGGCTCTAATTTCCTTTGTTTGATACTTTATTGATTCCCTGACCTTTCCAATTTTTACTTGAATTATTGAATGGTCTGTTATTATATAATTTTGTTCAACATATGCATTTATGGTGGTCATTACTAATAATAAGATCAATTATGGTGCGAGAATTATTTCACACTCTAGTAAAGTTTTGTATAAACTGTTTCATGCCATGATTCTCAATGCCCTCTTTAAGTCGCTTTTTTACATAGTCATTTTTGGAAAAATCTATATTGAAATCACCTGTCAAAATTATACTGTTTCTGTTATTTTTTTCAACATAATTCTCTAACCATTCTAAAAACCTACCAATGAAACGTGACACGTTGCCATTTGGGGATCTATAGACAGCAGCCACACTGTAGGAGGTATTTTTCAATTTTATATTAACAGATAAAAGCCAAAAATTTACATCTAAAACCAACACTTACATTATCAAATTTTATGTTTTTTTTATGAATATTAACACTCCCCTGTGTGACGGCTGTTTGAGTCGCAGCGAACCGTATTATATCCCTCTATTTCTAATTCACTTTCAGAAAAAATTTCAGTAATACACGTTTCTGTAAGACACAAGATTAAAGGTTTATACTTAAATACGTATTCTAAAATTTGGTCCTTATTTTTATAATAACTTGCAGCATTCATACACGATAAAAGTAGCTCACTGTCATCCTGTAGTTGCTATTCCTTATAAGCTATTTTCTTTTTAATTGACCACAGTTTTTTTGTAACACTCACATTCTCTATCGATAACAGCGTGATGGACATCTAAGTTAAGATTAAGCTTCTGGTTCACACGTATACAATTAACGCACTTTTTATATTCACTACTGCAAGCACTACTAATATGTTCTTCAGCACAAAGTACACAAGTAACTTTTTCTTTGCAGTCTTTTGCCTCGTGATTATACCCTCCACATTTAAAATATCTTCTTACACTAAAATGTTCATAAATCTTGCAATTATTCCAGCCAACGTGTAGTACTAGTTCTTCCTTATTTATTACACATCTAAATGTCGCCGAATCCATTTCCACTATAAGATTAAATCTCCCTTTTCGTATCTTGGTCTTGTATACACTGTCAAATTTAAAATTAACTCCTTGAGGTATTCTGTTTTGTCTTATAATTTTCTTTGTTAGCTCTTCAGTTTCTCCTTCATTTCCCTATATCACAAACTGCTTCCCCTGTATCAGAACTCACCGCACGCCCCTGGTTGCTAGTTACTCTATGAATATGTCAGGTGATTAAATATTTTTTAGTTCTATACAGTAACAAGTATAGTTGTTACGATATTGAATTAAAATTTTATTAGAGTTGTTTTAAATTGTCGCTATAATTATGGTAATAACTTAGTTGTTACACTATTGAAATAAATTTAGTGAGTCAACAGGGATACATAAGTATTGTTTGTTACTTTCGTTTGTGGACAATGAGTCAATTTACTTATAGTAAATCTTTAAAAAAACATATTTGTGAGACACGTGCACAATTTTTGATGCGATTAGCAACAGAAAGTGGCCATGGATCGGATTATAATGCACTGGTAACATAACCTAACATTATGATAATTTAAATTTTCATACGAAAAATTTGTTCCTTTTTATTTACAAAAGGTAGGGGAAAGTTGCCTATATTGGACCAATTTTCACTTTTTTCATTGTAAATCCTCAGGAATATTTTAAAACGACTTCTAAATTTTACCCAAGATACCTTGATATCTTTTCCATATAATTTATTTTTTTTGAAAAGTTTTTTATTAGAATTTCCGTACGAAAAAAAATATTTTCGGGACCCTTGAAATAGGTTCAATATAGGCAATTGGTTTCTCAATTAGGACCACTGAGGTTCTTAAATTGGACCAATTGATGGGTACATTAAAATTCAGGTTTTCTTAGGGAATTTAATTTTATTTATTTTATTAAACATAAGAAGTAAACACTTTATTATTGAATAAGTACAAATGGAAACAGTTTTTACAAAACTGAAATTTTTTGTTAAATACAAAAATAAAAAAGTTTAAGTTAGTATAAAAACCTAATAAAAAAACAATTTAACGAACATTCATATTAAATTCTATTCCAAAAGAAATGTAGGACTGTTGACGCTTTGTTTGACCATGTTTCTGTGGGTTTCTCAATTTCATCTTAATGTCACAATCATCCACTTCAGAAACATCAGGCACAGCTGGAAAGACGAAGGCATTCTTAATTTTTGTCGACTTTCTCATGAAAGAGATTTCTATGAAACCTGCAGTACTTTTCTTTTGAACAATCTGCCCAACGTAAAAGACATCTCTATTTTTTTCATTCTTTAAACAGACTAGAACGTAGTCGTTTGCTTGCAACTCATTACGATTAAAATCCTTAAAATCGTCTGTGCCAACAAAATCTTCTGATGAAACAAAATCTTCACCGCCCGAAGACAAGCCACTTGCTTCAAAATCTACATCTTCATCACTTTCATCGCTATCTGATACCATTTTTTTCTTTTTTACTATTGGAAACCGTTGTAGCATCAGCAAATACAGCTCTTCGTGATTTCGCCAACAACTTTTCATTGGCTTTAGATTTTTGCATCTCCAAATTCTCTTTGTATGGAGTGCTCGTGATGACCTCGGCATTTTGTTGTTTTCTTTGATTGCTGGGACCAGCTGTTATTTGAGGTACTGGAGAGGCTTTATTCAGGGATTCAGAGAAACTTCCTGGAGTTGGTGGAACAGATATGGTATTGACATCAGATGTTTGCCTCAAAGCATCTGAAGGAGCGAAGTCGTGATCTCGGAATACGTGACGATTAACAGGCCAGATACCAGCGGCTTTGAAGGCATTTTCAGCCGTGCCCACTGTAGCAGCTCTACCATATGCTTCAGCAAGTAAGGTAACAACATCATATTGGGTGACTGGTTTCCCTATATGCTGCCGTAAAAACGTTTCTTGTGCCTGTATGTAATATAATCCAAGGGGGCGAAAAAAGGCAACGTCAAGAGGTTGCATGCGGTGCGTTGTATGACTGGGCAACTGTAGCATAATAATTCCGTTATCCCGCGCAAAGAAAAGTGCCTCTAGGTTCTTACTATGGGTTGTATGTCCGTCCAGAAGAAGCAATACAGGGTTTTCTTTTGAACAAACTGCATTATCCTTGAAGTGGTGGAGCCACTGTATGAAGAGTTCTGATGTAATATACCCCGTATCTGAAATCACTATTTCACTTCCTGCAGGAGCTCCTCTTTCCAATTCCGGTGCGTATCGTTTCCTTTTAAATATGAACATGGGCGGGATGTATGAGCCAGCTGCACTCACACAACACACAACAGTGGTGTTCACTCCTCTCTCACCGCTACTTGCTGCCCCAACCTGATGTTTTCCTTTAAGGCCAAGTACCTTTTGCGACTTCTTTTGGACAGTCGTAAAACCGCTTTCATCCATATTGTATATTCTCGTGCCATTCAGTTCATGTTTATCTACTAGTCTTTCTAAAAGATTAAAAAATTCTCCTACTCTTTCTTTGCTGAAGCCCTTCATCCTGGCAAGAGATGTCGCCTCCGGTTGCCTCAGAGACAGCCTCGGGTTTCTCTTCATGAACTTATAAAACCATTTTTTTCCTGCTAAGCCTTTTTCTTCGTTAAAACAATGTCGAAGACCATGCATTCTAGCGACATCAAAAGCGAGCTTCCTTACGTCTTTTATTGTTAGCCCGAACATTCTTTCCTCGAACTTGAGAATGTGTGACTCTAGTTCTTCCTCCATAGCCTTGGTGAAGACAGGCGTTCGACCGAAGCTTTTAACGAGGGGAGGTCCCTTGTTTTGCCCAGTCATATGTCGCCTCAACGTCGCTTTTGGAACATTATACCTTCTTGCTGCTTCATTCAGGCCGAAGGTTGCTGAACGAACCGCATTTACAGCTAAAGCTAGATCTGCTTCACTCCACTGACCGTACTTGCCCCTTTTTGACATCTTTCTGCAAAAAATTTAAACGAAAAAAATTCAGGACTACTCTGTGTTCATAGATTCCTAAATTGGACCGGTTCAACATTGGCAACCTCATTCGGTCCAATTTAGGAAACGATGCCATATTGCAAACAATATTCAACCATCACTGAACACTTAAAGATAATTAAACAACTCGTAACTAAAAATGTAGACAAAACACACAAAAATATCGGAAACATATTAAAATAACTATTACCTGTATTATAAGCAGGAAATTCCTTACGTAACAAGTATAAAATATTACATCGGGTGATTAAAATATTATTCACTAATCCTCATCAACGTTTTAATCGTGACTGGCGAACGGACGCCCCCTCCCTTAGTAACACGTCTTTAATACTATCATTTCACACCAGACTAGCAGCACTGTCGCACTTCCTTATGCTTAAAAATTGGGTGGTCCAAATTAGGAGCCAGTCCAATATAGGCAACCTTCCCCCTATATTTTGCCAAATATATATTATGAGAAATCTTTAAATATAAAGTATTCACTGCAAAATAATACTGAGGTACTTTTACAGAGGGATAATTCGAGTCATTCTGATGAAAATTCTACAAGCAAAATAACTGGTTTTGAAGTTTTTAATATATCTGATGACCATAACGTTCTTGATAGTGCACTTTTGGTAAATGAAATTAAACCTCTTTTGTAAACGTGCTAAACAGAATAAAATAAATAATTATTGCTTTTAGGCAGTAACATCACATAATACTGATATAAATTATGTAGGGCCCATCTTAGCTAGTGAAAATGATTTTAGCAACGATGCACTGCCTCTACTTTGCACTGCAGCAAATTCTGAAATTGAAAATGTAAGTATTTATAACAATTTTTTATGTAAGTGCAAACTGTAGTCAAGAGCTCGTCCTTTTAGTAAATTTTTACTGTCAAATAGGGACTAGAAAAAAATCTATTGTAGATATTACATGTGTTCAGGCATTAGTAGAGTATTCTTGGAAACACTAACCATGTATCACAACAAATCGCCCAAGGTGTAAACGAATTTAATAAATTTGATTTATCGTTCTAACTCCAAGTGAGCCTGTTTGGTTCTACTAATTGACTAAAAGAACGAGCTCAATTAATTACTACTATTTCAGATAACGATTGCTTCTAATGAGAAAAAAGCCGGCACAGAAGAATCTGATTCTGATTTGTCTTCGAATAATGCTCACAATTCATTTAGTAACTTTGGTAGCGACGACAGTATTGCTGATAAAGATTACGAACTATCTAGTAGTGACAAATCTGACACCGATGATTCATTGCAAGAAAAAAAAGTTTAGAGACTGAGAAATTGACGGAAAAAAATAACAATTCAAAAACAGTAACAAAAAAACTAACCAGGAAAAGAACAAGAAATAGTGATAGGTGGGAAAAGAATATAAAACGGAGGAACCGAAATTTAGGTAAAGAATATAAGAATGCAGCTGGAAATAAAGTAACTGCTAAGGAAATAAGAGATCCCTGTACTCAAAAATGCAGGTTACGATGTGCAACAAAATTTACAGATGAGGAAAGACAAACCATATTCGAAAATTATTGGAAATTAGGCTGCGTAAATTTGCAAAGAAACTTCATTAACTCATGCTTATCTGAAATAACTCCCCCATACCGCAATCCCAAACCAGGTAGTAGCCGATCAAAAAATTTTAAATATTGTCAAGAGTCAGAAAATATTTATTATTTAATTATATATTTAAATATTCCAAGTCAGAAAATATTCCAAAATAATTCATAAAAGTTTTTGGGTTTGTATAATTAAATAATTTCTAAACAATTTATAATATTATTTATTTATATAATAATAAAAACAAAAGTTGATGCATTGGCTTAAAATCTAGAACAATAAAAACTATGACATACCTAGAGACCTACATTTGGGAGTTGGCTAATTAAGGTCAGGTAATTATGTAGGATTGCAAAGTCGGCACTATTTTGGTGGGGACGGTGGAAGATAGGTGGATGAGTTAGTAGATGTTTGAGGTTGGAAGACAGTGGGTGTGTGTGTAGAAAGTACCAAAAAAGAAGGGACATATCTCCTCAGCTATGGGCCTATTATTAAAAATAATGTAAGTACCAATTTTTGTAATTAGAATAAGTTTAGTTAGGGACTCTCTCTCTTTACATTGTTAAACTTTTATTTAAATAAATGTTATATTTTCGTAATTCCTGCTCTTTCACTATCATCTGCTACACCCCTAGTGCGTATGTGGCTTTAGAACAAGTCGTATACGTAACAATATGCATTGCAAATACGTGATAGGGAACCTATTCAAGTATGTAAGACATTTTTTAAGAACACATTGGCAATTAACAATAGGATTATTTTCACCACAATAAAGAAAAGGGATGAAAACAGTTCTTAAGTGCAGACAAACGAGGTAGGCATGGAAAGCAAAAACGAGTAAAAACAGAAATTATTAATGACATAAAGGAGCACATAGACTTATTTCCTAGAGTCAGTTCACATTATTGCCGTGCTAAAACCAACAAACAATATTTAGATGGTAGTCTAAATATAGCTATTATGTACAGACTGTATGTGGAAAATTGTAAAAGAAACGGTAAAGAGTATGCGAAGCTTTCAATGTATACAAATATATTAAACACAAATACTAACATAGCTTTTCATGTTCCAAAAAAGGATCAATGTGCTCTCTGTGAAAATTACAAAAACGGAAGCGAAGAGAGCAAAGACAAAATTAAAAACAAGTATGAGAGACATCTAAAAGAAAAAGAACTGAGCCGGCAGGAAAAAATAATTGATTGCCAGAACACAGACAATGCACAAGTTTGCTGTTTCGATTTAGAGGCTGTCCTACCAACACCGTATGGTGATATAAACTCATTTTATTACAAAAGGCGTTTAGCTACATATAATTTTACTATATTTGACGTTCCACAAAAACTAGGATTTTGCTATGTTTGGCATGAGGGTCTGGCAAAAAGGGGGGCAAATGAGATTGCAAGCTGTCTTTATCAATATATTTCAAGTGACGACTGTATAGGTGAAAATACCATTTTTTATTCTGACAACTGTGTTGGGCAGAATAAAAATAAGTTCATATTTAGTATGTACATTTATTGTGTCTTAAATATTGAAAAATTAAAGTCTATAACACATAAATTTTTGGTTGTCGGGCATACCCAAAATGAAGGGGACAGTATGCACGCAGCAATTGGGAGATAAAGAAAAAGAGTGTTAAGGAGTGGTCCCATATACGTTCCAGCTCAGTGGGCAACTGTCATTCAAGGAGCAAAAAAAGTAGGAACTCCATATAAAGTCTGTGAAATTTGCAGCAAAGATATTTTTGATTTTAAAGCACTATCTACACAACTAGGTAAACATTATACCAATAATCAGGACAACGAAAAGGTTATTTGGAATGATATTAAAGTTGTTAGAGTGGAGAAAGAGAAACCTTACATTATTTTCTACAAAACGTCTTATGAAGAGGAATGTTTTAAGTCAATTGATATCAGAGCTAAGTTTAGGACGATTAAGGAACGAAAAATAGAACTTCTTCCTGCTTATAAAAATCCTCCGCCAATACCTACTGCTAAAAAACAACATTTGATAGAATTGTGTCGAGAAAATGCCATCAAACAAGTACACTGGCCATTTTATGAGAACCTACAGGACCAAAATAGAGAAACAGATTGCGAAAGCGAATGTGAATAAAATTATTTATAAATGTCTTTTTCATATATTTTCAATGTTTATGTTCTATTTCTATTAAATAAATAGTTTCAGATTATTTAATTGTTTCATTAATCATGATAAATCAAAAAAGAAAAATTCTCATAAAATTCCTTTATTACTGTGACCGGTTTCGTGAACAAATTAATTACTTCATATCATCAGACACATGTGAAGTAATTAATTTGTTCACGAAACCGGTCACAGTAATAAAGGAATTTTATGAGAATTTTTCTTTTTGATTTATCATGAATAATTACTCATATGGGATCAACTTACCTTTGTTTCATTAATGTTTATTAATAACTGTGATAAAAAAACTTGTTTCCATTTATCATTACGTGATCGAGTAGTAGTTTGAAATATTTTTATTTCAATAGTGTAACAATTCTCAAATTTCAAAAATTATGAATTTCCTACAAAAATTAACAATAAAAAAATTTAGCCTAATGATATTTGCATAGTAACGAATTACCGTCAAAGTTTTTAGAAAGAAATATTAGAATACATAGAATTGCCAAAGAAGTTCATTTTTAAGAATTCTTCAATCGCATTTATCTCAAAACTAACCATTTTAAGTTGTTACACTATTGAACTGGGGTATCGATATAATTGATAAAAACATTGACTCTAATTAACTCTTGTTTTCTAAAAATAGGATCCCAATAGTTAAATGTGAATAACGACTTGGGAAAAAATCCATTTGAAGAAGAATAAATTCGATTCTGACCCTTAACATAGTAGTAAATAAGGAACTGACTAAAATCAACTTGGAAACACGTTCAAATTTTACCGCCTAATAAAACGTCATCACTTTCCTTGTCAAATCGACACGCATGCTCACTGCTCATATAGTTCAGCTAAAGTAGTAAAACATAGGTGAGATAAATTTCGAAGTCCAGGGTCGGACTGGCTTTATTTGGTCCAGTGGGCAACAACTAAAATTTGACCCTTACGCCGTCCTTCTTCCCTCCAGAATAATCAATGATTTTCAGTATATAAAGAAATCATATGCTCAACATAATAATCATAAGAAAGTTAATATTTTTGTTCTTATATCTATATGAGATAATATCGAATAAATAAGAAAAAATTTAATAAAGAAATAAAAAATAGTTGTATATTTACATTTTCAAGACAGGGTACAAAAAATATAACACAAATAATAATATGTATCTTTGGAGCGAAAACAATACGTCGTACACACGTATATACACATACACACGTGTACACGTCAACGACACCTCTACGACAACATTAGTAAATAGTAAAGTTACAAACAGAACATCAAACACAAAAAACTATTATTGGATAATATTTACTTAAGTATTAAAATCACCAAATAAAATTTCACACTTATTGAAATTAAGAATTAGAGACGAAGGTAAAATATAAAAAAAATCTAAAACCAAAAACTATACATTATATCGCTAATACAGTATAGGCGTTTATGGAAGTTTACCCAGTCCTAGTAAATTTTCGTAAATCTACTGTGTTGCAAATAGACCACAATAGTCGTGATATTAAGCGGGCAATTTGATTGGCTTTCTATGTCCATAATAGGCAGGTGTATCTGTATATGCGCTTTAAGAATCAAAATTTATATACTATATGAATATTTTATTTTAGAATCGAGGCGTTATTCGCTTCTCATTTAACTATTTTGAGACTTAATAAATAATACGAAATAGATCGACCTATACTACGATTCCAAAATAGTAGGCACAAAAAATCATGGTAACACTATTATAGTTGTTATGAGATATATGTATCTGTTTATTGTTTTATATTTAACAGATTTTGGAACTCTTTAAAATGATATGCCCCATGGGCATATCATTTATTATCAGTTTCTCTGTCCTTTTCTAATATACGTATGATATGAGAGCAATCTGTCCTTGTTCTACACATTTGGTTTTTTCCCATTTACCTTGCTTACGGTCCCGATACTGTATACTATTCGTTTGATAGTGTTTATGTTAAAATAATCAATATTTTTTTTTTAAATGCCGAAAGCTAAACTATTTTCTCACTGTGCTGTTTCGAAGTATGAAACAAAATATGATGGACGAATTAGTTTTTTTAGATTTCCAAAGGATAACTATGGAAGGTGAATAAAATAGATAATTCCTATCTCTACAGTGTATTAATTTTTGTGTTTTATAGATGCATTGAATGGTTGAGGCTATGTGGAAGATTAGATTTAATTGATAAAGACTGCAATTATTTATATAACAAATTGCGAGTGTGCGGAAAGCATTTCAAGGAAAATATGTTCCAAAACAATTTAAGGAACAGGCTACTACCAAATGCAAAACCAACATATTTTAGAGTGGAATAAAAAATAATATTAACTGAAAATTTTTGTTAATTATTATTTACTTTTACAAATCTTATCACAGATAGGTATAACATATATCTTTTTAAACAATTATTTTCCCCGCTATTTGCCAAAACGCTGAAACTTGGATTACAAATAAGATAATATGCAACATTATGTTCAGTACCACTGACTCGATAATGTTATTTTTAATTTCAACTATTCTGTCTAATAAAACCAAAAATAAATAAAACACAAGGTACTCACCAGTTGACACTCACTTTAAAAAACTGTAAAATATCTACCGACACGTGTTTCTGCTTGCCTTAGCTCATCAGGGTAGCCAGCGTATTTAAAGAATCCAAAGCAAAGAAACTTGTAAACCCCAATGTAATAAACATTAATGGCTTCAGAGTTGTTTAAAAAGATATATGTTATACTTATCTGTGATAAGATTTGTAAAAGTTAGTAAATAATAATTAACAAAAATTTTCAGTTAATATTATTTTTTATTCCACTCTATATTTTAACTTTTATCAAGAAGAGGAACTTAATTTGTTTTTAAATTACAACATATTTTATTTCTAGGTCAATATTTACTCTGTAGATATCCAATATGAATACTTACTTATAATTATCATTATTACTTATTTTAGTGTAACGCTGGATTCTCATAGTTTAAAGAAATCTGTGCTTCAAGAATCATTGATGGATGTTCAGGACGACTCTACTAATGAACCTGTTGCAAGTTGCAGTACTTCTCCATATCATTTGAAAATTTCACCTAGGAGTTCTAGGTAGGTCATCTTACTTGCAAAACGGTTAAGTAGGTATTACAATGAAACCTCCTTAGTCATATGAAAAAGTTTTTTTATTTTAACATTTATACATTTTCAATTTTAGTTTTTCTCGAACACCCGTGCAAACACCACAATATACATTGATGGATGTTCGGGTCGACCCTACTGTATGTGAACCTGTGGCAAGTTGTAGCACTGCCCCACATAATTGGGAAATTTCTTCTAGGTAGGTTATTTTATATTTACATGATCAATAATAGGACAGAAAAAAAAATATTTATCACGTTACACGAGAAGAAACGGAATGGAACACATGGGCATCTCGCTTATCTTAAGAGATATAGAGTAGATTTAAATTTGGCAAAGTTGTAAAATTTTATGTTTAGTAATACTCCGTAAGAAAATGTCAAATATTTTTTAGTGGTCTTGAATATTTTGAAAAAACAACATTGTGTTATTGGAAAAAAATTATCTTATTCTAGATTTATTATTTAAACGCTACATAAAACATTCCTGTTCAGTAAATAAAAACTTATAAATTTAACATTCATATTAATTGTATTTATTGATGTGTCAGCAATAAAGTGCAAAATTTCCAATTAAGAATTAAATTTTCGGAATAGCTGAAAAACCTTAAATTTTGAATAAAATATAGAATAATATGTAGGGGAAAAGGGGGTAAGATGACGAAGTGGGTAAGATGACGAATCTGTTATTTTGTGCACTGCTGAACAGATCGCAGGTCCGTTGAGGAGCCGGTAAATCGCAGAGATGGCTCTTTGTAATGCGCAAGCGCTTACATTTGCAACTTTTGTCTGACAATTTTCATGAACCGCTAAAAAACTGTTAAATTAATTTACATTACAAAGTAAAATAAAAGATACATACAACTATATTTTGCACTACGATTACAATAAAAGTATGAAGTTTCTTTATCTGATGTTTTAGATGTGATAATGATATTTTATTACCATCGAAATTCGCAACGGTCCACTTATTTGTTTTAAAAACAAAGCCGTGAACTTTGTTCAAATGAGTTCGTAAATCTCCGATGTTCTTAAAAGGAACACTGCAGCCTTCTAAGCATTTATTGTTATAAATATTTGCTTCGTAGGAAATAATGGTTATTTCCTCTATTTTATGAACATTTTTTAAAGGACGGTATAAGTTTTTTCGAACTGTAAATACGGCCTCACAATATTTACAATGCACTGACATGGTTATACGTGAAATTTTCGAGGAAATTATGAAAAATCTTGACTTTGACTTGAAACAGAGACAACCTTGAAACCACAGGCACAGATTAAAGATATAAGTATCTTGAAAGTTAAAACTTCAAACCAAATGAAACAATACAGAGGCAAAATAATATTGCGCTTGCGCAGTACAAAGAGCCATCTCTGTGATTTACCGGCTCCTGGTCCGTTGCCGCGTCACCAGAGACACCTAGTGGCCGTCCATTTGACTCACGGATAGTCATTGGCTTCTATTAGTTAGTTCGTCTGTTAGTGAGGAAAGAGTGTGTTCGTATGCGCTTGATGTAATATTTTTGGATTATCTCGTAAGGATTAGCGTACCAGGAGTAAGTACAATTAATATTTAAGTATGGTAATCTTAAAGTACGCTTCTTGCTTGATACACTCATGTGTCTTTAAGTTGTTTTCTGATGAGCACATGTTTTGGGAAAAAATTTAATATCAAGATGGCGGTTGGGGGTAAGATGACGAATGTTAATGGGGACAAGATGACGAATTCGTCGTCTTACCCCAGGATATTTTATTAAATATTTCTGACATACAGAATTAAGTTCATTGTTTTCATAAAAAATTCATGGGTTCTAATGCTAA
Organism: Rhamnusium bicolor; assembly: GCA_029963845.1. Lineage (NCBI taxonomy): Eukaryota > Metazoa > Arthropoda > Insecta > Coleoptera > Cerambycidae > Rhamnusium > Rhamnusium bicolor. The sequence goes on along the minus strand of JANEYF010001448.1, from coordinate 18,761 downwards.
TTTATTTTTGGATTGCAATTTGTCTAATGACATTCTTATCTTTTGCCACAGGTTCAGTTGCCTAATCGCTGCGTGAAATGCCTCGAAACTACGTCAGAAAAACGAACAGGTAAAGTTGGGACAAGGAAAATATGAAGAAAGCCATCTCGGAGGTGGTGAATAATCGTTCTAGTGTTAATGCTGCTGCAAAGAAATACGACATACCGGAGCCTACTTTAAGGAGATATTTGAAGAAAGGGGGTCGCACCAGAGAGCTTGAGGAACATGAATTCCCCGTAAATGCAGGGAAGTATAAAAAAAACCTTCTCAACCGGACAAATAGAAGAGCTTAAGCAATACATAGCTGATATTGATAGAAGAGCCTTTGGGCTTACAAAATCTCAGTACGGCCGTTTATGTTTTGATTTTGCTGAAAGTAAAGGCATTACCCACAAATTCAATAAAGAGAAGAGAGCTGCTGGGAGAGATTTCATTGAAGCATTTATGAAAGAAAGCAAACTCACACTGAGGAAGCCTGAAGCAACTTCAGTTGCACGATTAATGGCGTTTAACAAAATCAATGTTGGCAAATTCTTTGATGTATTAAAGGATTTGAGAAACGCACATTTTTTTCAAGCTGCAAACATATATAATGCAGATGAAACAGGATTTTCAACAGTACCAACGAGGACTCCAAAGGTGATTTCACCGATCGGAAATCGTAGAGTAATAAAGTTGAAATCTGCTGAACGAGGTACCACAGTCACTAGCGTGTGCACCATAAGTGCTGCTGGAAATTTTGTTCCCCTTTTCTTCATTTTTCCTAGGATGAATCCTTCATTTATGGTTGGCGCACCTCCAGGTTCAGAAGGAGTTGCACATGAATCTGGTTGGATGACTGCTGAAAAGTTTATAAATTATTTGCATCACTTTGCAAAATTTGCTCATCCCAGGAAAGACAACCCTGTTCTCATGATTATGGATAACCATGCTTCACATGTAACCTTGGAGGCAATTCAGTACTGTAGAGATAACTTCATTTTTTTGCTTGGGTTACCAGCTCATACTAGCCATAAACTACAACCATTAGATGTGGCCTTTTATAGCCCATTGAAAAATGCATATAATTCATGTTGGGATGATTTTATGGTCAACAACCCCGGCTGTACCATATCAATTAGGGAGTTAGCTAGCATAGCCGGTAAAGCGTACCTTCAGGTAGCCAATGCAAGAACGGCTATAAAAGCGTTTGAAGCTACAGGGATTGAGCCTTTCAACCAAGCCATATTTAATGAAGAAGACTTTGCGCCTGCTCAAACCACAGATATGCCTATTGAAACGGTTGAAAGCGATGCTTTTCCAACGTCTGATGGGCCTCAAGTAATTAGGTCAACAGACATACCTAGTGAATTGGTTGAAAATGTCACTGTTCCAACGTCTGCTGACTCTTAAGCAATTACGTCGACAGACACACCTAGTGAACTGGTTGTGACTGTTTCAACATCTGCTGAGCCTCAACCGACTTCATCAGGCTTACCACTACTGCCAACAACTCGAACAAACACATCAAGAAGACCAAGAAAAAAATTACCTTCCATGCATCTTACGAGCACACCAGTAAAAGAAGCTTTGGTGGAGAGAAAAATGGGAAAGGATGAAAAGGAAGAGAAGCGCAAACAGAGGCTGATGAATAAAGATAAAAAAAACAAAACACAAAAAATGAAAAAAGTAGCTCAACAAAAAAAGAAAAAAACAGTGCGTCAAGTATTCTCCTCATCTGACGATTCAGATTCAATTGAAGTGTAATACGTAAACACTGATGATGATATGGACCCTGAATTATAATAATTTGTGGTGAACAAGGTAAAAATGAATTGTGGTATCAGTGTGTCAACTGTAAGCTTTGGGCTCATGCTGCGTGTAGTGGGTGGGATGAAAATCACACTGTCCGTGGAAATGCGATTTTTGTATGTAGAGCATGATTTAGCTCATAAGCACCCTAATATTTTGTGCAATTTTATATATATTTTTTGAAATTCAGTTTAATGAAAATATGAGGTTTATGTTATTTGAGAAAGGTGGTAGGATTTTCCTACATTTTAACTATTGCTGTTTTAAGTCACTGAAAATTTTATCTGTGAATTATTCATTACATAATAAATAAATTAATCATAAAAATGTGAGTTCGTCATCCTACCCACCCCCATTCGTCGTCTTACCCTCAGAAGCGGGTAAGATGACGAAATTTACAATTTTCAAATCCACCTAAATTTTCAATATTGTGACGCCTTCTTGGCGTTTTCGACGGCAGCTCTTCGCCTGGAAGCACTAGGCCGGGGTAAGGAGCCTTTATTGTGTCTAGAAGGTTGAAGGTTAGGCGCCACTTAGTTTTATCAAAAAACTAAGAAAAAGTTTAGCAAAAGAATAAAACAAGAATTTACTGAGATATAGTTGTATAATGATTTAGATAACAGTTAACTCCAAACAATAAAAAATAGATATTAACATTCGAGTAGGTATTTTCCATTACTTTGACCCCACCGGTAGTACTACCCGCGGTTTACACTTTTGATCTTATTTATTTATTATGTAGAGATTACGGTATGGTTAAATTGTGAGGAATTAAAACAAGAATAATTAAAACAAGATTACTAGAACAAAAATACTAGAACAACAATACTAGAACAACAATCTTCCTGCGACGTTCCCTCCGGTTTTATGAGGTAATTGAATTTAAATTTCGTCCTATCCTGGGGTAATTATATTTACAAAAATTGGGTGGCTCTGACCTGTCTAATTTGGGGTAACTTAACGTCCTGCGGGCACACCATTCACCGATCTATTCACAAACCATCCAGAAGGGAATATTCTCGATTGACAATAATTGATATTGCCCTAGACCAGTTACCAGTGGATCACCACAATGCAGCTATGGGTATATAGAGTCGATAACGAAAAAAAAAATAAAGAAAGAAAGGCCGACAGATCTAAAAATAGTTATCAGATTTAAATAAATAAAAACTAAAATATCTTATCGCCTACCTTCTTTTAAGAATAGCCTTTTCACGAAACTACCAATTAATAATTTATAAATGAGCAACAAAACAATTTTTAACCTCACTGTGGCGACGGGTTCATATATCTACTCTTTTTTCTAATCGAATCTATGTTCCATTTTAATTAATAATGAAAAACTGTTTTAAATGGCATTTCTTAATTCGCGCAAGTGACGTGACGTAGATCGGAACGTGCTCGCAGGAATTATACTTATATTCGACATAATTAGACAACCAAATAGGTATACAGGCCTAAGTGTAGTACTTCGCTTTATTAACTCCCATGTCCGTTATTCATTGTTTACAGGGTGAAGTCCGAAAATACCGTTATAATATTTAATTAGAACCCTGATTTTTTTCAGTTTCACAGGGTTAAAGTAAAGGGTTGGTTGGACCAAGAAACGGAACGCCATCCATTATTTCCAAAAATAAGGCTGGAGACGATTTTAGAAGCTTACGTTCGTCATCTTGCCCCCCTTTCCCCTATGTACATAAACAGTAACAGAACAAATTTTTACAAAAAGTTTTAGGTATTCTTTTTTCATATATACCGATCTTCTGCAAGTGAAATGTACCTGTAATCGATAAGATTCCACATAGTTGAGTATTTTTAATATATCACTATCATAGCATCAAGATCAGGTTCAGAATAATAAAATATAACAAAAAGCAAATAACAGACGTCATAATAGTTGTTCATCACCCTGTCTACATAATTAGTTACCTACCTGCTATCGATATATGTTAAATCAAATTTCATATATTTTCAGGTCAGAAAGAAAGTCTCCAATAAAATCACCCATGCAAACACAAACGCAGCAGAGTTTTAGCAACAGGACACCTCGTAAGAATGTATTACGAGGAAGAATAAAAAACGTACAAGAAGAAATTAGAAAATTGAAGAAAACTGCTAATCAACAGAGTGTAAACAAAACACAATTTAAAACGCTATGTGAACAATTTCTACCAGAAAAGTTCTGCGATTTGGCAAAAGCTCAGGTGGATCTGAAAAATAAAGTTCCCAAAGGACGTCGTTATACCGAAGAGTACAAACAATTTGCATTAACATTATATTTTATGAGTCCCAAGACTTACAAATTTGTGCAAAAAAAGTTTTATTTTGCCTAGCCTTAGGAGTTTACAGAGAATGACTCACTCATTAAATTTTAATGTGGGATTAAATGGTTTCGTATTTACAGCCCTTAAATGGAAGATGTCTAATATGACTGAGAAAGAAAAAATGTGTACCCTTTGTATTGATGAAATGTCGATTAAGTCATCGTTATTTTATAATCTCTCCAGAGATGAAATCATTGGATTCCATAATGAAGGAAATGGGAACAAATTTCTTCCAGCACAATCGGTGATGGTTCTGATGGCTAGAGGAATTTATAGCAATTTCAAACAACCCTTAGGATTTTATTTCACTAATACGACATGCAAAGGGGAAGTTTTGGAAAATATAGTGAATGATTGCATTTTAAAATTAGACGCAGTGGCTGGTGCAAAAGTAAAAGTTGTTGTATCCGATCAAGGATCTAATTTTGTAGAACTGACAAAAAATCTGAACATAACAACTGTAGAAAAAACCTTATTTTGAACTCAATGGGAACAAGATTTATTACATGTTTGATTTGTTAAAATCAGTCAGGAATAATTTACTTAAATATAATATTACTTTCAAGACTGGACGAGCATCTTGGAAGGATATCCTAGAATTATACGATTCCGATAAAAATAAAAGTTTGAGATTGGTGCCTAGATTCACAAATACGCATGTAAACCCAAATGGCTTTGAAAGAATGCGTGTAAAATATGCTGTGCAAGTTTTAAGTGAATCTGTGGCAGTTGGTTTTATAATAATAATATAATAATAACACCACATGAAATTACAACCCCCTTTATCCCTGAATGTCTGGAATGACCTTGTGTGGGAGAGGGCTACACATTTAGAGACAATGCACACACACCCAATATCCGAGTATGATACGATTAATCTCTCTCACAGAAAAAATCCCAGTTCCTCGACCGGGAATCGAACCCGGGACCTCGAAGTTTCGAGGCAAGTACGTTACCTCTAGACCACGGAGCCATTATATATCAACATATTATGTGTCTTTGGGTGCCATGTTACCAGAAGCTGCTGGTACTGCTCATTGTTTAGAAAATTTCGACAAATTATTTGACATGTTTAATTCCCAAAGAACAAAAGGAGTAAAAAAAACATAATATATCATTTATGGGTGCTGACTACCAAATTAAATTTTTGGATGAAATGGGAGATTTTATTAAATCCATAAAAATTTTTGATGATTCCAATAAAAATGTTGGAAACAAAATTAAATGTTTTCAAGGGTGGAGCATGTCAATAAATGTCCTAAAAAGTCTGTGGTTGGACTTGAAAAATGAGGGGTGTGGATTCCTTCTAATGAGGCGTCTTAATCAGGACAGCCTTGAGAATTTTTTTGGTTCAGTGAGAAGCAACAACACCAACCCAAGTCCGCAAAACTTTATAAATGCGTTTAAAAAATTATTTTCATTGACTTACTTGCAACATAGCGAAGGTGCTAATTGCGCTGAAGACTTCGACACAATTTTAACAAAAATTAATGCAGGAACTGTAATGGAAGCTTTTGAGGATGAAGTTCCAAGTCAAGATGTAAAATCGCAAATTAATTTTACAGATTTCCGAGAACTTGATTTGGTGACAGAAAATGCTCTATCTTATATGTGTGGTTATCTATTCAAAAAATGTTTAGATGTTCATGATTGTGAGATATGCAGAAAAGCATCAATGGATGACATATTGAAATCTACCAATATTTTCTCCCATCTTAAGGCATATGACACAAAAAAATAAAAGTACGTTTGGTAATTTAAAAATGCCTGCTCAATGTTTTATAGATTTTGTAACAAGTATGGACAGTTTATTTACCAACAATTTTGAAAAACTCAGTTTTGCCCAAAATTACCACACATCTACTTATATTGTTTGATGAAATTCCATTTGCACCTCCGTGTATGAATTTTCCCAGACTATACGTGTCAAAATTGTTTTGTAGGATGAAAATTTTCCACACTCTTAAACACGCTAACAGTTAGATAAAAAACACTCCAAAAAAAGAATAGAAAGTTGATTAAAATATTAAGTTTATAAAATGTATATTCCGCATAGTATCATAGGAAACAATATTGTGGAAAATATGAACTCAAATGTGAGCAAAAATCTATTTCTATATATTGTCCTTGTATGCAGTTGCAGTTTATCTGTTGTACCAAGTGGACGTGCCGTAGTATAGGCTCTAGCTTAACTAGTTTAACATCTGGAAGCAATAAACATCTAATAATTTACCTACTTCGGTTCTTAGAACACGTAATATCAAATTCAACTGTGAATGTGTAAGTGTGTGTTCGTCTTTCAACATATACATATATACCGCAAAAACCATCCAGCGACAAAATGCGAACGTAAATAATAACACAAAAATAAAGATCACAAAGAAAAAAAATGTCAGAAGTGTCCACAAATGAATTAAATAACATATATGAAAAACTGAAAAAGTTAATTACAGACAGTACAAGCGAACTCAGAAACAAAATAGACACCCTAACCAACAAGCTAGAGGAGGCTGAAAAAAGACTGAAATTCTTAGAAAATGAAAATAAAGTGCTAAATAAACAAGTGGAAAGTAACTTAAGAGAAACCAAGAAAAATAACATTATTATATTTGGACTGGAAGAAGAAGAAACCGAAGACTTATACAGCATTCCTCTTGACTTTTTTAACAATACATTGGAAACCGCCGTGTGTAAAGGAGAATTAAACTACGCTTACAGATTTGGCCGTCAAATAGACAATAAGAGACCAGTGGCAGTTAAATTTATAACATTTCACAAGAAGCAGGAAGTGGAAAAGAGTGTACCACTGTCCTTGTGTGTGGAAACGGAAGCGGCACGTTGATACCGCCCTTTATTATTTTTAAGGGGAAAAATGTCATGCAGTCTTGGTATGCCGAAAAAAGTGACTTGTATCCTGGGACAAGTTTTGCAGCTATTTCGAATGGCTGGATGGAGACTGAAATATTCACACAATGGTTTACGGAAGTTTTTTGCAGAAATATACAACGTAAAGAACAACGTAAAGGCCAAAAGATTGTGCTCTTCTTTGACGGCTTTGGAGCACATATTAATTTAGCTTTAACCAAAAGTGCATATGAAAATGATGTGGTATTAGTAAAATTACCTCCTAATCTTACACATATCATCCAACCATTGGATTGAACATGTTTTAGACCAGTTAAACAAGCCTGGAATAGACTTCTTATACAGTACAACAGAAATAATCCTGGAACACAAATGCCAAGGTCTAAATTTGGACAGTACATAGGAAAGGTATGGTCTACAAGCTTTCGACCAAATTATCTTATTTCGGGATTTAAGGCTACTGGGCTGTTTCCTTTAAATAAGGCTATGTTTCCTGAATGTGAGTTTGACCCATTAAGTTTAAAACGATACAAAGACCAAACTGAAGAAAGTGAAAATAACAAAAATATAGAAAATATACTTGCAAAGAATGTTGAAAGCGAAAGAGAAGAATTTCCCAACATTAATCAATCTTGGGCAACTGCAAAACATGGAATTACCTTCGACCCCTGCAGGTGATAATAGGAATCAACCTTCAACATCTACAAGTATTCCTCAAAACATTTCTTTTGAATCATTTATTCGAGAAACCCTTAGCAAAAGTTACAAAAAAATCAGTGGAAAAGAAGTCAAATAAAAGGCTGAATAGAAGTTATGGAGAAATTTTAACGACAGAAGAAGCTATGTTGCGGTTAGAAGAATTGGAATCTAAAAAGTCTCAGGGAAAAAAGAAAACACTTGTAAGAAATTGTTAAAAAAAATAAAGAAGCGCAAAGTGACTGTAAATGAATCGTCTAGCAGTTCATCCAGTGAAGAAATGTCATTGAGAGATTCCAGTGATGATCTTCATTTTTCTGATATTGAGAACGACTTGCCGGAAGCTGACGAAACAAAAGATTTTTTTATAAAAACAGATTTTTATTATGCAGTTTATTATGATCTAACCTGGTACATTGGGCGTGTGCTAGAAATTAAAAATGATAACAAATGTGCAACAATGAAATTTTTAAAACAAATTATGCCTGGTACATTTGAATGGCCAAAGCTCGATGATATGAGTGAAGTGGATGTTGAATATGTATTTTATGGCCCTATACACTTGCTTGGGAATGAACCATTTCAAGTGCAATCATTACGAGCAATTGAAAACCAATACAAAATAGTCAAGAGAAACCTTAAAAATTAATAATATGAGATATACTAAATATTTTGTAAAATAATTTGTTTGTATTTCAAATTATTGGACTTGTTTCTAGAGTTAATTTTTTAAGAAAAACTTTCTTGTTCCTTAATAATAACACTTTTACAATGTTCCTTCCATGGGTTAAAATATTATGTTTTGTACTTTTTTTACATGAAAATAAATATTTTTTGAGTTCATGCTTCCAGAACATAACTTATTTATCGAATTATACATTTTTGCCATAACTTTTACATACTTGTAGCAATTGTCACGAAATTTGGAGTATAAATAGAACAGTGTGTTACTATGTTCTATTTACACCTACAAATGAAACACTGAATACGATTCAAAGTTTAGTGACGTGTTCTAATTACCCCATGTGGGGTTAATAGAACATACTTGGACCGTTTTGTAAACTTTTGCTAATGTTTTTTTATTATTCAGTGAAACTAGAAAAATATGTTACTGGAAAATTGACAGGCAAATATCATATATGACAGTGTTTCGATTTTTTTACTGTCTTTTGTACTTTTTTTCTGTGTAAACAAAGTTGAACATTCTGTTTCCTTGTTCTATTTACCCCAGTCTCTCCTACCTCCTAAAAGGTAGCTCTATTTCAATAACGAATGACCTTACAAAAGCAGAAAGAGAAAATCAAAAAGTATTGAGAAGACACCGAAAAAAACGCTTTGGAGCAAAAATTAGACGCAAAAATTAAGAAATATAATCTAATAATAAATAACTCTATCTATAGTGTGGATGACCTACTAAAACTAGAAAATGACCAAACAGAGCCAGAGGGTAGTCGACAAACGGAAATTCCCAGACAAAACCAACAACAACGAAAGGCCATAAACAAAACCATAAAAGAAACTACAGCTAATAAACAGAACGATATTACAGCCCCTACCCGAAAGAAGGAACCCGAAAATAAGTCACGTATCAATTACAGACTGCGAAGTGGTACAGGAACAAAAGCCGCTAGCCCAACGGGATCTACGGAAACGGAAAGACCCTAAAAAAAAATTGAAATAAAAAATTATATAATTAAGAAAGTCCGAAACAGTTAGTAATATAGGTATTTCTCTGTATAACTTATATTAATTGTATAATATTGTCACATAAAACAATATGAATCAATTCGTTCGAGATTTCAATCCAATCAATTTTGTCACAAAAGAAATAGATACAATAGATGAGTGCAAATTATATCTAAACAATAATAAAAATACGCTAATTAATACTTTAAAAATATATCATAACAACATCCGTAGTTTAAGAAAACATTTCGATGAGTTTTTAATCTTTCTTTCCTCTTTTGGTTGTTACGTGTCACTTTTTGCTCCACGTAACTGGCTTTAAATTTGAATAAAATGTTTAGAATTACTATAACTAAATCATACACTTTATAAATTTTTCTGGTGAATTTAATTTATTTTACTAAATTAAATTGGTTATTGAATATAGTCAGTTGTAAATCTTGTTCTTGTGCTGGTAGATAAACCGCTACCTCTGCTGCGAGAAATCGTACACTCCTTGTAGGCTCGAACACTTGGGGAGCTCTGGAAAACAATATTCGTAGGTTAGATTCGTATGACCAGCTTATGGATAGTTTAATATGTCCAATTAAATGGTGAGGCCTAGTTGAGGCAATTTTATTAGTGACTATTTTTGGGAACGGTTATGAATAGTTATAGCTAACCTGATTAGGAGTCCTGCATGGTCTGGGAGGATGATCTTCTACTGGGTAATGGTCCCGGGGTACGTCCAAGTATGTAGGTTCGCGGGGTATCGTGGGAGCACTCACAGTGGTATATTCTGCAATGGAATCTGTGTTGGGGACATTCGAGTTTAAAAACCTTTGCCTAGTGAAAATCATCAGATAAGGTATAAATTAGTTGCTAATAAAGGTGGTACTCACTTTATTGAACTGTCTTCCAGTAGTTTCCCAATCACAACACTGGTAAGACTAGTCATCTGTCGATTATTTAGGGTTAGGTTCGAGTTGACAGCTGATTACATATGACGTAGTCTACCTGTGGTATGAGCAGTGGCGCCGCCGAAGTGGGTTTATATTTTCCGTTAGGAGGACAATGGTTTTGGGATTTTGCTTGTTGTTGCCGATTAGGTCTGGGGTCACGTGCATAACGCGATGGTTATAATCAGTGTAGGTTGTTAACATCACGGTTAGTAGCAGTTTCGAATTAAGCACAACGTTGAGAAATCATGAGAATGCCGCTACTGATTCTATGTCGTGAGAGCAGGGTTTGTCGGAGTTTCGGGAAAATGGGAACGTGAACGGAAATTCTGTCAGTCTGGGATTGGTCACGTGGGTTTTTGGAGTCGAAAGGGGAGAGAAGATGGTTGGATGTTGGTAGCCGGTCGTAAAACACATTTATATTTTTGGTAATCATCTTGATGGATTTTTGTGTTTTCGACTTTTGAAACGGATTTCCTATTTGGACTGACTGGTTCCAAGTTGTTAGTTGGTATTTTTCTGGAAGCCTGTACCGAAAGGGAGTTAGTGGCTACAGCGTTCTTCATTTTTTTTTCTGTGAGTAGCACGTTTTCTTTACAACAATCCTGCTGTAATGACATCGTTTTCTCTGTTATATAGACATAGCACGATAGAAAAGTAGATGTTCAACCACTGATTGCGGCCCAAATCTCTACTTCACAAGGGAAAACCCTCTGACGAGAGGTGAGGTTACGTTTGCTATTTTTTTTCGCGAGATCTTGCCATGAATTAGGGGTGAGTATTTGATACTAATGTGAGTATTATTGTTTTAGGGTTTTTTTTTTGGGGTGAGACCTTTTTAGGACGCCATTCCATTTTGTTCTCCACGCACCTCTGATTGATAGACGAATTCCAGCGCTTCTCACTACGTGTTCTGGGTATAGGTCCAGTTCGCCTGGTAGTAAGGGGACTCCCACGGAGTATCCTGTTGCAAAGAAGCCGCGTCTTGGTGCCCTCGTCATCAGACCTCGCGAAAGGACACGCTGGAGTTGGTGACCAGAAGGTGGGACACGATCTTTTCCTTTTTTTTTTCCCTCGACACCTACAGAGTGTTATTTTAGGGCAGGTAACATTCGCCCGACAAGGTAGGGCATTCTCGATACCTATCCCTAGGCTAAGGTCCACGTGCATGAGCTTTAGGCTATACACACGTGCGTACACAATTAATCGGTAAACGTTTGTTTATACTTTTATGTTATAATTTACAGATATAAGGTTCACATATCCCCCCCCCCCAGTATAATTATAGTTAGTATCGTCGTTCATACACCCATTTGATATTTTTGTAGTTTAATATAATTTACATGGTGCTTTTACATATACGTATTATTGTTATACAAGTTCACCCCCAAGGTACACTGTAACATTTTAACATATTACGCCCTCGTAATTTGCTGTAACCTCACAAACCTAACAGGTGCACCTACTGGGTCATTTTATAAAGAAAAGGGGGAAACCTTGTATACCAGAGATTACATTTTTATCTTGTATACATTTGTACTTTACATTTAATTTTTGTACTATTAAAATCTATACAGATTTACTTATTTAATTGTTCGTAGTTATTCTTAAGTAACCCACACCTACCCACTAGCTAGCCGAGTGTAATCTCCCACGCATCGTCCGGAGTGCACTATAAAGATAATTTTTCTGTAACGTAGAAGGAGTGTGAACATCCAATACACTTCTTCGCTAAGGGCTCTCTGCATCAGCACCAAATTTTATCCGTTTTCCTCTGTCATAAACCTCAGCATTACAAAATGGCGCCCAACAGGTATTAGTTCAGTATAGGGTGTGTGTTAATTAAGCGAATGATTTTGAGGGGTATGTATTACTATCTTTTTTGTGTTAGACGATTTTTGGTCTTTATTTATTGATTTATATGTATGCACTTATGTAAGTTTACTATTAGTTAAGTGTGAAATAAATAGGTGGATATATACCGTTACACGTGGCATTAAAATTTTGGAAATTTATAGTTCCAAGTTATACAAAATCTTTAAAAGTAGTGAGTGATACGTAGACATCGAGGTTATCTTTTTTATAGGCAATCTAACACTAATAGCAATCAACATACAACTTCTTAAACATAGACAGGGCCTATCAAAAAGTAACATACCTCTAAATAGTTAAGTCATTAAAGAATTTTCTCTTTACCACTTAGTATTTAATAGTGTAAAATCATTTGTGATTTTCAAATTTTATTTTAAGGCATATACAGGGTGTGATATCTAAGTGAACCTTATGTTATTGATATTCTCAGAGTCGGTTTATGAAACCACATAAGTAGTACAGTTTATTAAGTCATTCTAACAAATAATATCGCCACTTTACACTTTTGATTATATTTGTCGTGTAATTAGTGTGACCTTAACTGCGTAGCATATAGAGTAGAGAAGCTAACCTTGGTAGTTTGCTTTTCAATATTGTCGGTTGAATTTTAGTATCACTTGTGATATATTTATGTTAGGTATTTTTAGATTATTTTGGGTAACTATTTTATAAGTACGTGTAGGTTTTTTATATTTTTGGGGTACTGTGACCTTGCACATTACAAATTATTGGAACATTTTTATGGTACTATTGGTAAGTTATAGTACGTTGGTATTTCAAATTTGAGATATTGAACGGATTGCAATTAATTGCATATTTTTTTAAATTAATATACAGGGTGAGTAAGAGACTTTATGGTGTTGTATGTTTATATTTCCACTAATTTGTTTAAATATTTTAATTGTTATTAATAGTGCGTGTTTCTTCAGTAACAGGTTATAATTTATATATATACAGGGGTAGTTGAAAATTACTTGCAATTCCGAAGTAAGTCGGCACTTGGTTCTAAATTTGGTCCTTTTTTTTTTCTTTTTTTGTTAAGTAATGGGGGGGGTGTTCCTTTCAGGAACTAAGTAACAGATACAGACCCATTTTAAAACATTTTTTCCAATACTTAGCAAAATATTAGAAACATTTTACTATTTTATTAATCAATTGCGGAACTTAAGGAGTGATTATCGTGGTTTTATGGTTTTATATTTGAGGTTTCAGTTCGGCTAGTTTACATGATGGAGATTAATCGCTTGTTATCCGACGAATTAGCGTACGAGTTACGTATTCGTGGTGCGTCAGAAGGAGGTACGGTGGAAGAAAAGCGTACTTGCTTACGTTCTAGGATGCAGTTTGAATGACTTGGTAGCTTTAATCAATCGTTCTCTTTAGAAATTGACGCGAACTCAGAATTGGAGGTTTGTAAAAACAAAATAGCTGAATTAACCGAAGCTTTGGACAATTTTAATGTCGAGAATGTAAAGAACGAACGGAGTAGGATTCTTTCTCGGGTAATCCATGTGGTTGGTCGATTGAATCATATCATGGAGGAAGAACATCGGGATGCTAAAGATAAGTTAATTGATCAATGTGCAGCACTTACTAGTCGGTTGGATGCTATAGTGGCAACCATTGAACAACCTAACCCACCAATCGAGCCACAAGAAATATCACCTGTTCGACCGCGGGAGGACTTGGAACTTCCTGACGCGCCTCGAAGTATAGAAGGTTTTTCGGGGAATGCTAGGCGCATTTCATTCGGGAATAACATATCGAATATAGAAGGGGATAATATGGCTCCGCAAACCCAAGGTAGTGAAACTCAAATTCGTGCTCTAGGTTTGAATGAGGTAAGAACATCTCGGTCAAACGATGTAGAAGGTCGCCATCCAGTTGAAATTAACTCACGGGTTTTCACAACTATTGCTAACTGGGGGATATCCTTTAATGGCTCCTCTAGCCTCATTAACTTCATCACTCGAGTGGACGAATTGAGAAACGCGTGCGGCATTACCAAACCTCAACTTTTAAGAGCTGCGGTTATTTTATTTAAAGATTGTGCATTATCATGGTTCCGTGCTTTTGGGAAGCTGCTAATACTTGGGACGAGTTGGTAACGTTATTGAAAGACGCTTTTTTATCGGGGAGTTTTGAAGACGAGCTATGGAGAGATATTCGGTCGAGGACTCAACATCACTCGGAGAAGGCCATTATATACATTTCAGTAATGGAAAATTATTTCAACTTTTTACAACGGAAACCGGCAGAGGTACGTCGTGTGGAGATAATTCGGGGCAATATGTTACCTGTGATGCAAGATAGGATTTCTGTTACGGAAGCTAGGTTAGGACCAATCGTCACGGTGTCCGAACTCGTCCCTGTTTGTCAACATTTGGACGATGCTAGATTGCGTTCTCAGAGATACCGTCCGCCTCCTATTAATCCACGTCAGGTCTCTGAACCAGCGCTCATGTTCCATGAACAAGGGTACGGTAGGAATCTCGGTAAAAGTAGAAACGATTTACATGCACTGGAGTTTCTGGATTCATTTGATAGTTTACTACTAACAGGGAGTTCACTCCAGAGGCACAACCATTGAGAGTGTCCTCTCAGGTAAGTCGAGCTTTAAACAAGACTTCGTCGTATATTTCTCAAAGGCCAATCGTGCAATTGCCGCCCGATACCGATCAGCAGCAACCGGAACGAGTGTCTGCTGTTGCTTTTGCCAACCGACGCCGCGCCACAACGTATTCATAAGCCAATAACTTGTTTCAACTGCCGTCGTGCTGGACATGTTTTGTCTGAATATCCAGATCCTCGCGTTAAGCGCTGCTATAGGTGTGGTACGTTAAATTATACCGTACGGACCTGTCCAAAGTGTTCAGGAAACGGTCAACTGTGACGTGTGATAGTCGAGGCACTGATCAGGCGTATCGTAACTCGACGGGTAATAAATTGTCAACTGATAATCACATACAGGTGGTCTTAGATTTTGTTTTAGCTAATGTTAAAAACGACGAGCGACCATATCTTAACGTCAACATTTTGGGTAGAACAGTGAGCTTTTAGATACAGGAGCGTCGCGAACAATCATTGGACAAGAGGGTCTTAAGGTCTTAACAACTCTGGGATTGGAACTACAATCGAGTCGAGTGACTTCTTGCAATGTTGCTGATGGCAAACAGTGTGATGTAATTGGGTGTTACGAAGTACCTTTTAGATTAAACGATCACGTGGTAGTTTTAGAAGCTTTGGTGGTTCCGTCGGTACCGCATACTTTGATTTTCGGTGTTGATTTTTTCCGTAGAATGGGTGTAGTGCCAGACTTGCGTAACAATCATTGGACTTTTCCGATTTACCGGTTTAACCACAGGTTGCTACGTTGACCGACAACTCGCGTCTCACCGTGGAACAATCTAAGCGTCTAGATGAGCTAGTGGCGCGTTATTTCGATGGTAGATCTGATAAGCTAGGGTGTACCACCTTAGTCAAACACGACATTAAGACAACTTCTGAACCCATTAAACAACGCTTTTATCCCATATCACCGGCTTTGCAAAGTCATGTTAATAAAGAGCTTAACTCAATGTTAGAACAGGGAATTGTGGAACCTTCTTCGTCGCCATGGTCGTCACCTATTGTGATGGTCAAAAAGAAAGATGGCAGTTATCGGTTTTGTGTCGATTTTAGGAAATTTAACAAGGTTACAGAACGGGACGCTTACCAGTTACCTTTTGTCACTCATACGTTAGATAAACTACGAGGCGCGACATTCCTTACTTCGTTAGATATTAAAAGCGCGTATTGGCAAGTGCCTTTAACTGAGGGATCAAAGCCACTTACCGCATTCACTATATCTGGTAGGGGTTTGTATCAATTTTGTAGAATGCCTATGGGACTGCACAACTCTAGTGCCATTTGGCAGCGGTTGGTTGATAACGTTCTCGGGGCTGGACTGGAACCCTACGTGTTCGTCTACTTGGACGATATCATAATTGTCACCCGGGATTTCGATAAACATATAGAGATACTTCAGCAAGTACTCGAGAGATTGAAGGCCGCTAACCTCACGTTAAGTAAAGACAAGTGTAATTTCTGTCGCCGTGAATTAAAGTTTCTGGGGTATGTGATAGATGAAGGAGGACTTCATGTTGATCCGGAGAAAGTGTCAGCTATGTTGAACGTGCCCATTCCTAGAAATGTTAGGGAGGTTCGTCGAATATTGGGGATCACTGGTTGGTACCGCAGATTCATACCGAACTATGCTACGGTTGTAGCCCCGATCAACGGTTGCTTCGCAAAAATTCAAAATTTAATTGGGATGAGTCTTGTACTATAGCCTTCAACAAACTGAAAGAACACTTGGTGTCGGCACCTATTATGAATTGTCCAGATTTTGATCGTCCGTTCTGCGTGCAGACCGATGCTAGCGACTACGGCCTTGGCGCCATGTTAACTCAGGAATATCCAGACGGGGAACGTGTTATTAGTTATATTAGTCGCTCTTTAAATTGTAACGAAAGTAAATTCAGTTGTACTAAGAAAGAATGTCTGGCCTTACTCTGGGCCATCGAGAAGTTTAGGCCTTATATCGAGGCTACGCATTTCAAGGTCGTTACTGACCATTTCGCGTTGAAATGGCTAAATTCTTTAACTGATCCGAGTGGTCGCCTAGCGAGATGGAGCGTTAGATTGCAACAGTTTGATTTCGAGGTGATCCACAAGCGCGAGAGAGACAACGTTTTGCCTGACGCCCTCTCTCGAGCGGTTCCAATTGTCGAGGGTGTAGAGATAGTAGCCCCGGTAATCGAATTTCCCAATACGACAAATCAGTGGTACCTGAAAATGTGTAAATTAATTGTCGGAAATCCACTTAGTTATCCTCTGTGGAGAGTAGATAACGGCAGGCTCTATAAGAAAATTCGAAGCCAGAGTTCGATGCGACTGTGGGTAAACTAGACCGGAAACTTGTTGTTCCCAAGTCGTACCGCAAGGAGGCTATCATGACCAACCGTGATATACCTACGGCCGAACATTGCAGGCGTCTGGAAGACGTTTCACCGTGTTGCCCTTCGATACTACTGGCCGAAGATGAAAAAACTGATATAGCTCGCTATGTTCGAAACTGTTCTACGTGCATCCAACAGAAGCCTGAGCAAAAAGCACCGGCTGGTCTGTTGTCAGGTCGCCCTAATATCTCCAAACCATGGGAGATGATATCGGTTGATATTGTCGGCCCTCTGCCGAAAAGTTCCTCAGGTCATATGTATATTTTAAGCATACAAGATTATTTCAGTAAGTTTTGTCTATTTCTGCCAATGCGTAATCAGTCGTCTAAAAGTATTGTCAAACTTCTGGAGGAGAACGTCTTCCTTCTCTTCGGGGTCCCACGCGTTTTAGTAAGTGATAACGGTAGGAATTTTACCGGTAACGAATTTAAGAATTTTTTGAAGTCTTACGGGGTAAAGTTTGTCTGTACTCTATATTATCACCCGAAAGTAATCCGTGCGAAAAGCAACATAGAACCGTCAAAAACCATGCTAGCGTCGTACGTCCGTGACAACCATCGTGTATGGATGGGTTGCTACCAAGGGTGGCATGCGCGATACGTACCGCGAAACATGATAGTAAGGGCCAGTCTCCATATGCCGTTAATTTCGGACGAGAGATGATTTTACACAGTAATGATTTTAAAATGCGTGATATGGCACCGGATTCTGACGTAGACGATCGGCCGCCAGACTTCGATAAATTATTTAAGGACGTTAGAGGTCGCCTTGATAAAGCGTTTCAACGTAGCCAACGAGTATACGACTTTCGTAAGCGTGATGTGCAATATCAAGTGGGAGACCGAGTGTGGCATAAAAATCACATACTGTCTAATGCGGCACAATATTTCACCGCGAAGTTAGCTCCGAAATTTGTTGGACCATTTGTTATATCTAAAAAAGTATCGCCGTGGGCCTACGAGCTGAAAGATCGCGAGGGAAACCTTGTGGATTATGGTACATTAGAGACCTTAAGCCTGATACCACTGAGGAACCACGTGAATGATTCGAGCAATAAGTAGCGTTCGTTTTTTTGTATTTTGGGGTCTTTTTTGTACGACACCATAATGTAAGCTTACCACATATCGTCTTACTAATAGTTTTTAGGTGTTTCATAGGATTAGTTATTTGGGTCGTTGGATTATTCTCCCGATTTGCGGGGTTCACTCCGGAATCGTTAGGCCTATATCTTTTAGTGCGTGGCCTGATGGAGGTTTATACCGATGATATTGGATTTTTTGGGGCTAAGGATTCTAATTCTATATCTGTTTTGATGTTGATAGTCTAGAAATGATGCCGAAGGCGGTTATACTGGTGGAAATACTCTCAACCTCGAGGAATAATGTTTGTTATTTTATTAGCGTGTGGTATTTTTAATTAGGTTCTAATAAATTTAAGAGTTAGATGTCAGAATTACTGCGTAATTCTTTTTTGTGTGAAGTGGTGGGGATGTTACGTGTCACTTTTTGCCCACGTAACTGGCTTTAAATTTGAATAAAATGCTTAGAATT